>NDXB01012148.1:62846-74963 GCA_002631895.1 Agapornis roseicollis
TTTTTTTTGTATGTTTTCTTTTGTTTTCCTCTGCAGAGTAGTTTTAAGATGCTCTTGTTGCCCTTGTACCAGTGAACTGTCAGGTAGCTGGTGAAGACACTTGTATGGTTGCATTGTAAATGAGATCCTGGTGATAGTTCTTGAGGGATTGGAGCTTGTCAAGGAGAGATGAGGGCTACCAGAGAAAATGTTGTCGAACCATGATCTCACTGAGGCTAGTTAGATGGCACAGTGCTGTGCTAGTGAAGTTATGCTATGTCTGGCTCTAAAAGCAGAGTTTCTGCACAAAAGAGCGTGGGAGGCATCATTGTGCCAAGTGTTGACTCAGGTGTATTGTGGCATGTGAGTGCTACTAATCTGCCTCGAAAGTTTCTTGCTAGCTTTGGCAACACATATACTAAAATTGGAATGATACAGAGAAGGTTAGCATGGCCCCTGTGAGAGGGTGACATGCAAATTTGTGAAGCCTTCCATCCAAAAAGTACTGTAGTGGTTTAACCCCAGGTGGTAACTAAGTACCACACAGCTGCTCACACACTCTTGTGCCACCCACAGTAGGATGGGGAGCAGAATAAGGGGAAAAAAGGTAAAACCCGTGGGCTGAGATAAGAACAGTTTAGTAATTGAAGTAAAACATAATAGTAATAATAATAATAATTATAATGAAAAGGGGAGGGATAGAAGAATAATCCCCAAGAAGAAAAGCCAAGTGATGTACAGTGCAGTTGCTCACCACCCACTGACTAATGCCCAGCCCATCCTGAGCAGTGATCTGCGCTTCCAAGTGACTACCACCAGTATATATAGCGGGCATGATGTGCTGTGGTATGGAATACCCCTTTGGCTGGTTTGGGTCAGGTGTCCTGTTTCTGCTCCCTCCCAGCTTTCTGTGCCCCACCTCACTGACAGAGCGTGAGAGATTGAAAAGTCTTGATCAGAGTAAGTGCTACTGAGCAACAACTGAAACGTCGGTGTGTTATTAGCGTTGTACTCAGACTAAAGCCAAAACACAGCACTGCACCAGCTATTAGGAAGAAAAATAGATTATCTCAGCTGAAAGGACAACACTTGCAAACTTGTATTCTGAAGTCACTTACATGCTATAGTAAAGTTTTGCAGTGCTGGGTGAAGCAACAGCTGGGGAGAGAGGTGCTGCACCTCAGCTTGGTAATTCTTTGCCACTTCGCAAGCTTGGTGAGAAAGGATGATTCACATGGCGCAGTTCAGCAACCTGCTGCTTCTCTCAGCTCGCGCCCTAAAGCAACACCAGCAGGGCAGCTTGGGCTGGCACTGGAGTTTGGGCTGCACCAAGGCAGGCAAAACTCTACCCAGGGACTGTGACCTGCGGAGAGGGGATTTGCAGTAGGCACATCTTCACTTGCTGTCTTCTGATTTCCAATTTTCAAACCGTAAGGTAGAAAAGGGCAGTTGCTTTTACGCTATAAATAAGCTAACAGCATCTCTCTGTGAATGTAGGTGCTTGATTTTCACAGGGGTGTCTCCCTGGCTCTGTTGTATTGCTGTTGTGAACAGACTTTGACACTTGGATAGAAAACTTGCCATTTTAATAGCATATGAGAGGGAAACAAGTACACAGGCTCTGGCTTATCATTCCTTGGTCACTGACAAGGCGCAAATAATGAACTTATTAGACTGAATTAATCTCTTAAAGGAAATGGTCTGAAATCCATCTAGTAGAGTGCTGAAAAGCAGACTGAATAAAATCCTAGAAAATTGACTGTAGGGAGGAGTTTTCTGTGGGCAGAAAGCTGAATTGGATGACCTGAGGAGAGTCCTCTGAAATATCTGATGCAATACCAAACAGAAATAAGTGATGAATCCTGAGCATAAGGTTTGCAAACAGTGTTTTTGAGAGATGGAGGATTTAAATGCGCTTGTACCAGCTATGTCTTCTGTAACACAATTCCCTCAGCAGAGTGTCACATGGTGGGTGGCTTTAGTGTGGTGGGGGAGCCTGACATTCAGATGACGGTAATATGCACAGAGCTAAGCATTCTTATTACCCATCTTAAGTCAACAGCCACTGAGAAGCTGCCTGATCTAAAGTGATGGGGCAAAGAAAAATCACTGATAATTTCAGCTCTGTGTTCAAACCTGCTTTTTGGTTTCTGTAACTGGAGATAAATGACTGGCTCTTACTGGCTGGCTGTTGTGAACCCACACCACTTCTAGAGGGTACTTACAGTAACAGAGTATGCTTTTTTTCTCCAGTGATAGATGCTGGCTGAGTGTACTAGAGAGTGTCCCTTTTTAAACAGAAACCTTTGGTGTTGCCTCTTTTCATTAGCAGTGGATTCCCTAAATCTAGTGAGACCCAGTGTGTGTTGGCTTCTGCAGGAATCTCAGCACCTGACAGCCTGTCTCTTAATGATGCTCAACAAGAAGTTGATTTTTCACAAGAGTGAGGTTACTTGTATCTTTTTCCTTTTTGTAATGCTATTATATTCTTCATAGCACACCTGCTTGCAGATGCATAAAGGTGTGCAGTAGTGAATGAGGGTGTGGATGTAGTCACAATTGTGTTTAAACTCTAGAGCACTCCTTGGGGATATGATGGAAGCAATACCAGTCTCATCACATGGAATTTCTTGTGTTGTTCTTTAGCTTCAAGACAGCAGAAGACACTGTACAATATCTTAAGTGTCAGAATTTTATGTAGACTCTTGGTGATGCAGTCCTACCAGTTTGAAAAACTTTTGAAGCTTTTGGCATATTCTGTGTGACTCAGAACTTAAGGTTAGTGTTGAGTTTGCTGAAAAAGAGCATCCTTGGGAAATAGGTTTTTTGTGGTTTTGCTTAAATGCACTCACTAGATTGAAGTTTCCAGTTACAGAAAAGTTAATTTTGCGTCCAAGTCTGTCTCAGAAATGGTCAACACTGATAGTCCCTCAGTAAGAGGAGCCATTGTTCCTTTTTGGCACTACCTGCAAATACAGTCATTAACTGTAAAGCAGCACGCTTTCTTAAATCTCCTCTTTAGTCATTATTCTCCAAGGAATTGTATTGTGGAATATTTCTGAAACAAAGGCCTGACTGGGTCCTGTCCTTGGTGGTAGCATTGCCTCAGTGCTGGAGGTGAGGTTTGCAGGGTTATCCTTTGCTTCCCTCCTTCTGCCTGCTGCCATCAAAGCTTGGGACACACTTGGCACTGCTAGTGCTGCCCCGTGTGCCCAGCTGGCAGGTTTTGGCTGGGGCACAGTGTGCAGCTTGCACTCCAGCTCTCCAGCCAGCAAACTTGTGGAACTCCTTGAGCAACAGTGAAGCGGATCTTTGGCTCTGCGAAATCCTGCTGCTCATGCTGTGCAATTTAAAGACAAAATGCTTCCTGCTAATTATTAACAGTTACTCTGTAGGAACAGACTCATTATAGGGGCACTGAACCCTGGGCCCACTGTCCCTTTCAGCACCTGAACAATGCAAGAGGGAGGGGGAAGAAACTGAAGTGCTGGCACCAATTAGTCCTGAGATTAGTCCTGAAAGAGGATTGCAATTTCAAGGCCAAAAAGAGTAGGGAGTGGGTAAAAGGATTTGAAATGAGATTATAGGGCCTAAAAGCGCCTTTCTTTTGTTAGGGAAATAATTCAGCAGTTTTACTCAAGCCAGTGAGACAATCAAGTTCAGTGGCTGAAGTAGGAGATGTATGTATGTCCTGTTCCTTTTTAAGGTTTTTAACAAAGTTGATCCCTGGTTGCATTTATTAGTTGCTTCCTGCAAAATCAAAGTGTTTTCAACAAACAAACAAAAACACAGAGGAAAGCTACTGCCTCTTCAAAAGGCCTGTTGTTTTTCAGGAAACTTCTTGGTATTCTTTAAAAGGAGAGCCAAGGAAAGTAGGCAGATTGAGCTCCCTTTCTTACTTTGGGGAAACCTTTTTCCTGGTGGTTACTATGAGACTGGCACTGGAGTCACCCTTTCACCACCCGTCCTACAGATGAGTTTCAGTGCTGGTTTTTGTTTGTTTGCCTGCTCAGAGATGCAAATCAGGCAGTTCCCACTTCAATTAAAAGCACTGTGTCCTGTCAGTGCCATAGTGGTGTACGTTGTTCTCTGAACGGAAGTGGACACTAAGCCTTGCTTCCCTACTGAAAAGATTATGATATACACCCATGTAAACAGTATTCATGTCTGGGGCTGAAGAGTGGAGTTTGCTTGGAGACAGCAGAAAGAGAGGTCTTCCCCCTCCCTCTGCCTCCAGAAGGAGAATTATGAAAGAGAATTACAAACATTGTAGCTTTAATAGGAAATGTTCCGGTTTAGTATATTCATGCAAGATTGCAGGAAATTATGACTTTCTTTCTGGCCTTCCGAAGACAGAATGATTTCTCTTGAGGTGGCTTAAACTCAAAAAGTGTGAGGAATCATGAATGTGTCTATTACCAGCTGGTTTTTCTTTTGCAGTGGAACTTGTCAGTGTGAAACACCTATGTAGGCATGCTTGAAAGCTTTGGAAAGCCTTGCTTTCAGTTTGCTATGCCTACAAGCTTAGGGGAATTACTCAGCATGAAGAAGGGGTGAATTCTGCCATGCTCTTGGATTTCCCTTGCTGCTGCATTTCACATGAGCCCTTGTTAAACCTGCTTTTATAGGCAAATGCTTAAAGCTGTCTTTAAGTGTGGCACTGAGAGGTTAGCAGGTATCATCTTGCCACTCAGACCAGTGTAGCCTAAGTAATGGGCAAGATCACGTTATATGGGAAATACGCTGTTTGAGAAAAGCCTCTTTTGGTAGAGGGGACCAGTTTTTCTCTAGACAAAAACATTAAAGTGGGACATTCTGCATATTGTTCTTGGAGTTGTGGTGTTCTCTTTGGACTTGTTTATAAAATAAGTGCTTTAATTCCTGTCCAAAGCACCTGTTAAACGCTAAATTTTCCTCCATTTTGGTTTTTATTCTATTACACTAATACAGTCTAGTGAATCTGACTTGCTGCTTTCTAGCCTTCATGATTTGTTCTACAGTCCCTCCAAGAAAACAGGGAGACACCAAGAGACAAACTGTTTGCAGTTTCCATGCAAATTGGTGAAGAAACACAAGCTCTCATCTTGTCTATGGGACTTGTGTAAATGGCATTACTAAGGCTTTAGTTGTGAAGTTGTCCCATGCTGAGGTGGGAAGGCTTCACAAGATGGTCATAAACTTTCTGAAATAGAATAAAAGCAGTAACAAAACCCAGAAGGGATTCAGCAGAGGAGTTCATATGGAGAAGGGGTTGGCAATGACAGAGGAATAGCAAGCCCTCTTAAGAGTAGGACAGAAGAACAGTTTGAAAAGGGTGAAGAATGCAATGAGATGTTGACAGCTTCTGCTTATGGCATCCAAGTCCTGCCTTACTTCAAGTCATGTTTCTCTATGAGCTAGAATTCAGGTGCAGGGTTTTCTAAAATGGAGTTGTTGGTTGAGCGTGTTCCAGTTGAACTGAGAACTCCAGGTGGTATTTGCTGCATCCTGTCTGGATGCTTCAGAGCTGCAAATAGCTGGACTTGCTGCTTTCCAATTTACATGTTTACTTTCAGTCCTTTGTATGGTGGCTGGAAAATGCAGGGATGTGCTGTGTGGGTCATTGAAAAGCGTGATTTGACTATCAATGAAACCATCATCATGAGAATTAACTGGAGTAGTTTGGCAAAGTTGCGTGTTCCATTTCTCCCTCCCCCATGATTTGTCAGAAGTTACATTAACATGTGAGGAAAACATTTCTGCTTCACTGGTTGTAGTAAACAGATGCACTATAAATTAGTTTCCTCTTTAATGTTTGAAAGGTTATGTCCCGTTCATTTTCTGACTGATTAGTGTCATTGCACTAGAATGAGCAAGCTTTGAGGCCATCTCATATTTGAAAATATAGTTTTGTTACTTTCTGTGATTCGCTGCCTTAGAGGGCTTATACGCTGTCTGGGATTGTCAGGGTGTTGGTGTCTCTAAACACCAGCAAACCATAATTAATTGTTTCCTGTAATCTAACTCATTGATTTTCTGTATTTGAGGTGCTCCAAGGAGCAGCTTTACTCCAGGGATTAATTACAGAGAGAGAGTGAGAGTATGCATACACTCATGAACATACTTTTGCTAGTTTATACTAATGAGGAGTTTTTACAGCCGCATGGCAGATACTGATTCAACTGGAAAGCGGATTACACAGGATCTGACAGAAAATCACGCACATCCTAAGCAGCTCCTTTTGGTGCCTGCAAAGGTTGTGCTTTTGGTGAATAATCTCCATTTTTGGGGTTGCCCACCAGCAGATGGACCTCCCAGAACATCTTAGTTTGTCGAGGAGAGAGCTTACAGTCCCACTAGTTGTTAAACTAGAGTTGCTCAATGACGGGCACAGAGCACTGCTGAATTGTCCTATTTGGTTTTATTCTTTAACTTGTTGAGTTTTACCAAGAGAGAGTGAATTGTCTAGACACACTCTGTAGGCTTCTGTGTTTCGGCACAAGGTTGTTACCAAGCTGCTGTTCAGATGTACCATTCAGAAACAGTAGATGTAGATGCTTGCAACTTTTTGTGGCTATTTACATTCATAACAATTTTTTCCAACCTTCCCCACACAAAATTACAGCAGATAAAGCAGACATACAGAAGCCAGTATCTCATTGCAAAAGCAATTGCCTGTGCACCTTCACCTTTCTCCATGCAACCTTTATTTCTACACCTCTGCTTTCTGTCATGAATCCCAAAGTTAAAAGCAGAGTGTTTAAGCCCTGTCTTACTGGGTCGCATCCAATTTCTGCACAAACAGCTGAGGAGAAGCAGCAATCAGAAGGAAACTTAGACCAGGGAAGCTGATACCTGCTGTAAGACAGTTTCTGGCAGAGTAGTCTTCTTGGTAGAGATAAAAACTTCATCAGTCATGTAAGGAATTGCTGGCTTAAAGGTAGAAGGGTGACTTCTCACTATAAATTATGTGAAGGTCAGCTTTTCTTCTCCTTACTGAGCTCCTTCATTCATGCAGGTATTACTGTAACTTGAGAAAATTATTAGAATATTATTAAGTACAATATTAGTATTCTCAACAGCTGTTCAGAGAGGTAAGGATTAGGGCTAAAGATGCACACTGGGTTTTATTTCCTATTGCAGGTAGGAGGTTTATTTTTCTGAAAGTGGCTAAAGATAATTTAAAAATGAGTCACAATGAAGTTCTCTGAGTATTTGTTTACAGTTAGATTTGCAGAATGTGTGAAATTCATTTTTTCATAGCACTGCTTTGAAAACATTAAGTAGAATATACTGGCGGTTGGGTGCTGTAGTTATTGCTACTGTAAAAGTAACTAGGGGTGCTCTTCTTATGAAGCCCAAACAAGTACAGATCACACTTTGTTCCCAGCCACAGTTCAGTGGTGCATCTTCATTTTGGCTCTAAAGAGGGAAGAGACTCCTACAGCATAAATATCTGAGGTATCATTTGCTCCACCCCTTGCATTTGAGGCTTTGTTGAGTTGAAGACTTCTCTAGAATAAATGAAAAATTCCCATCTTCTGCTCACTGGATGAGGCTGATAAGGTAGAATTCAGTCAAACTCGTGCCATTCACTTTGAATTTACTGTACAGTGGGAGCCATATTATAATTCTGCTTTTCATTTTCTCTGCATCCAACCTGAGGCATTTGGGATCTCTTTAGGAGAAACACTGTATGGTTGTAGGTGGAGCTAATGTGAGTCATTGATGAGGTGTTGGCTTTTAGGGGCCTGGAACTGAGAGGTGAGGCATCAAGGGGTTGGTCCTGGTCTGTCACCATTTATTGACTCTTTTGGAGGTACGTTGTTATCTCTGCATGTATGTTTTCCTTTATGGGAATGGATATGGGTTTTCTATAGCTCTGTGGGTGGGGGGATTTAGCTAGATGATATCTCTACAATGCATCTGAATGCAAAAAAATTGCTACATTCTCTTACCTCTTTTGTTACGTCTTCAGACCCAGACTGTGAAGTGAAACAGCCAAGTGTTAGATGCTGTAGTTTCATGTGTGTGTTGGTCTGTACTTCCCCCCCATTCCTAAATTACAGCTCCTGAGTGTTTCAAACTGAGTAATCACAGAAATGTGAATGAGTGAAAACTGACAATTTTTTATACTAAATTTTTTATGCATTAGCAGCTTATTTTTAAAATTGTATCTCTGAGGATAGCTTATGTATTGAACTTTCATGTTGGTGATAGAACACCCACAAACTGCCTGTCGTTCATCTTGTGAGCACCTTGTACGCTGTGCAGTATGATCCTCAGGCACTGGTTGTCTGGGGCACAAGAGCGTAATCATTGAATACTGGACTTGTAGTAGATATGCATGAAGAGGTAGAATTGAGATAAAAAAAGTGTAATTGGGTTTTCCAAATATGTGAGTGTTTTACTTCTGTTTTATTATTATTTGTTATGTTTTCTGCTTTTATGTAACTCTCTGACATATGCATCTAACACTTTGGTGTACATCTGTAACTGGAAATCTCTGCACACTACTCCGCAGCAGTGCTGCAGAGCCTACAAGCACATTAAACTTCCCAGGAAAGGTTAAATGTTCCGGGGGAGAGGTTAAACATTCGATTGTCCTCTGCTGCTGTAATTCCAGAAGCCAGATTAGTTCTGAATCATCTGAACCACATTCATTCAAGATTAATGAGAAAGACCAAATATGGAAAATTTCATCTGGTAAGCTCCTTGGCTTCGAGTAAGTGGTGAAGAGGAAGTTCATACTGGCAGCAGTCTGCAGGTCATGCTTAGTTTTGAATTTCCTTAGTACTTTAATCAGTGAAATGGGGAATCGCACCGTACTGGGTAAATAAGAATTTCAGCAGACAGTGTGAAGCATTTGTGGAGTGGGACACACGCTTAAAGGCGTCCTCTTTCTTCTTCCCATCTGTTTCTGTTTCGTTGGAGATCAGATTTACACTTCTGTGCATGCATATTTATAACATTGTGAATGTTCAAGGTACAGTGGTGTATTTAAAATGAACAAGTGACATATTCTCACTAATGGGTGACAAGCCATTCTAGCAGACATGTGCCTATCACTAATCTCAAGTCCAGTTGACTGACAGGCCATGGTTAAGCCATGGTTAGAAATCTGAGTGAGAACCTGATGTAGAAAGTATGTATGAAATCCAGCTAGGTCTACCAGGACAGCTGTTTGAAGTTCTGCAGAAATAATAAACAGAGAGTTCAGGACTAGAATAACAGAAGTCAATTGGATGACCGTGGGCTTTCTTAAAATCAAATCTGTTTCAATTTGGGAGAAATGCTTTTAGTAGAGCTTTACATTATTATGCCTGGGTGGCAACACTGCAGCTTCACTGTGGTTCAGTTACTCAGGTGATTGGCATGGAAGTTCTCTAGAGCCTTGTGTCTGCTGTAGCATTAACTGTGGTTTATATCAAGCTGGAAATGAAGGTGAGCTTAGATATAGGCAATTGCTAGGACTCATTTATTTTCTGGAATCTGAAATTAAGGATGTTTTTTCCCTTCCAGTGCAGTTCTAATAAAGTAAAACAAGAATAAGAAGGAACCTCTTCTTCCCCATCTCTGTTTTGGAGCAAAGTGAAGGCTATAATAAAAAAACTGGAGTGCGCCATTCCTAATTTTGTGGAGTACAAGAGAATCAAACTGCTCCCCATTGGCCAGGTCATCATTTAATGCTGCTATGGCCCAAAAGAGACCACAGCCCTCTGTGGTCTCAGAAGTCAGTGGCTGGCTGTAGATAGGATCTTCTGTTCATCTGGGCTTCAGGGAGCTGATCTACATGAGCTGGCATAGGCACGCTCCTTAGCACGTGAGCAAGTTTAGGTAACGCTGAAGTTTCCTCAGCCTGATGACCACCACTTTTTCATCCAGTGATAGGTAATCTAGGAACAATTTAATAGCAGTTGTGAAATAAGGAGAAACACAGGAGAACTACAGCATGTGAAGTAACTTACAGTGGTTTTCCTTACTTTAGGATAAGGAAAGCAGGAACAAGTATAAACTTTTGCTCTGAGAGGGAGCTCTGTTGCTCCTTTTTTAACTACATGCACTTCAAAAGACTGTTCCCTCACCTGTTGTGTTGTCACTTAACAGTTTTTTTATTCCTCCCAGAGATATGTAGACTGTGTCAGTAAGAATTTATTGCTGGTTTTGGAACAAAAGAAGAAAAATGAAACTGAGACCGAAAGGATGAAGTGACTTGCCTGGGGTTACTGTGGTATTCAGTGGTAGAGACAGAATGGGAACTGGAGTCTGATAGCAGGCATCTCCCAGTTCCCAATGGCGACAAATCTTTTTTCTTAATTAGAACTAACACAGGACAGTTGTCTCACTATGCATTTGCAAATGTCTGGACTTTTTCCTATTTCAGTATTCAGCCTGGATTTGTAATGTGTTCACAATAATTGTGTAATATTTAAACACAGATTAGTAAAATCTGGTTTTTGCACTATAGCTGACCTTCAGATAGCCATCTCTTTTAAAAAACCGACTCTTTGGAAATTATGATGTTTTTATTTGTTTAAAGAACAAATCCACCATTATTGTCCATAAATACATACTCAGCTCTTGGCAAAGACCAGAAGTCTGGCTGAAGTGTCTCACCAAGGGGACAGGAAAGCTTCATACATCATGTCAGCAGTGAGAGGAGTCTTTTGAGCACCACAGCAGAGTTGCTGATGGCTGCAAGACATATGACAATGTTTTTCCTGGAATTAAGAATTACTCTTTTCTTTCTTTTTAGAAATTTGAGCAGCTTTTTAATACATTTTTTGTTTTCCCCTTTATCTCCCTCTCTCTGTTTTCTTGCTTAATTACTTATTTTAAGTGGTGACAGTGGCAGGAGAGTGGCTTTGGCTAGCTGGAGAACATAAAGATTTGGCCAACTTTCCACTTCATCCTTCAAAAAGTAACGTCAAGTTTTACATTCAGACATTTTGCTCATGAATAGTTTTTCTGAGCTACTTTTCCTTTTGTCTTTAATGAAAATTTAGATGTAGTCCCTGTGGCAGCCGTGTCATACAGGAAACTCATTTAGAGTGCACAAGAGATCAAAATTTTATTGTTCACTCGAAAATGTGTTAGGCACCCTAGAGAAACAAGGAAAGACTCCATCTAGGAGCTTAAAGTCTCAATCCCACATGTTGCAGTAAGGGAGAGATACCGAGAGACAATAAAAGGGGGAATTGCCAAGGAAAGAGAAGCATTACCAGAATATTAGATCAGCCTTCATAAATTAAAAATTAGTATTATGAATTCATAAATCTCTTCAAGAATAATGTTTTGTCAGTTATGGAAAATTTGAGAAGATGGGATAATGGGTTTATATATTTAAAATCTCTAAAGTAATCAGTTTTCATTAAAATCAGGTAATACCTTAGCATGCGCCTTCCAGATATTTTTTAATGTATTGTCATTAGCCCAGGTTAGTGGAGGCTTTTTGCCTTTGATTGCAGAGGAAGCTTGCTTGCCTGTTGCTAGGCGATTGCTAATTGTGATATTAGCTGCCAGCAAGCTGCTGGCAGGGATTATACATTTTCTTTTCCTTGTTAACACAACACATGTGTTAGAAGTGCAGTGTTATATGAATGCTTCTGCACTGCTCAAAATTTATAATAAGAGTAATAAGTTCTTTAATACAGCTATGGTTATGTACCCTGTGTAGAGCATGAGCCCCTTTTTGCAGTGCAATAGTCTTGTTAGCCCCCATCCAGTAATGGCATTAAAGTTGAATGTAGAAAACAGAACTGATAGGGAACAGAAGGATCTGAGCTCTCCTGTGCTAACAGTGGAGAGCTGACAAGCATTAGAGGAGCCTTCAACCAGAATGAGATGCTGTCTGTCCCATGCTCACTCTGCAAACTCGTGGCAGTGTGGTTTGGACTGAGTGATCTCCCATGCCATCTGACAGCCTCTCCACAGAACACATTTGTGCAGTGTGGGAGGCAAGGAGGATGCTCATTGCTCATTGCTGTAGTCATGAATATTTCTCATGCCTTACACAAGGTAGCTGCTGTAAGGAAGTCCTGTTCATCTTCCAGCATCAAGAAATGCTGTATTCCCACAGAAGTATACTTCTTCAGCTTTTTTTTCTTTTTTTTTTTTTTTTCCTCCTTCTCATTTGTCTCTTAATTTTTTAATTATTTC
>NDXB01012148.1:76470-158498 GCA_002631895.1 Agapornis roseicollis
TTTTTTAAATCTATTAATCAGGCCTCTGTGACAGAGCATAGTTATGAAATAATGTAACTGTGAGAGAGAGTTCCTACCCTGTCTTTATTTTAGTGCTTGGCTTTAAGAACTACAGTCTCCTTGCTTCAATGTGGATTACAGAAGACAAGGATTTCGATTTCCTTTTTTAAGTCTCTTGAAGCCGATGCACTTTTTACAGATCTGTGTAAACGTGTGACATACATTTTGATGGAAATACATAACTGGGGGTGCTCACATGTTACTGGTTCTGTATGCCCCGTGAGCTCCTGGTTGGCCTGACTGGCTGCCATGAACCCTCGCTGGCTGGCCAGACAGCCTTCCCATCAGCTTGTTTTCCAGCACAAATGGTGTCCACATCAACACATTCCCATGGAGTATTTTAGATTTCAGCAAAGCAGTATTTTCCTGTGGAGAAGGCTTCTCTCAGGAAGATCCCTGCTGGCCCTCAGTCTGACAGCTTCCCATGCACAGGGCCCTGTGGCGCAGTGAAGTTTCCTACTGGTTGTGTCATCAGAGGACAAACAGTTTCTCACTTGCCCTGAGCGGAAATCAAGTCCCACTTGTCCTTACAAATTGATAGCTAATCCTCAGGAAAGGTTGGGTTTGATCAGGGGTAGCTCCTAGTTCCAGGTATGTCATTTCATAGAATCATAGAAGAGTTAGGGTTAGAAAGGACCTTAAGATCATCTAGTTCCAACCCCCCTGCCATAAGCAGTGACACCTCACACTAAACCATGCCACCCAAGGCTTCGTCCAACCTGGCCTTGAACACTGCCAGGGATGGAGCACTCACAACTTCCTTGGGCAACCCCCTCCAGTGCCTCACCACTCTAACAGGAAAGAATTTCTGAGCAGATGCTCATGGGTTAAAACAGTTAGTGGTTTTCAGCAAGCATATGAATACTTCATTTGCTCCTTGCAGTGATGCACAGATGCCACAGTGACAATGACTGTGCTTCAGAAGGAGGTCCATCTTGCACTAGGCGGACTGGAAGCAAACATGCACCCCCAGATCCTGTTTTATGCATCTGCTACTGAATACTTTTGCAGCCTGGCTATCTCTTTGGCTGAGGGTATGCTTGAAATTGATAGTATATTCTGCAAATCAGAGTAATGGTCCTTGCCAGGTAGCTGTTGGCATTTCACATGTCATCGATAAACTATACTGATTCGTGTTCTTCCAAGATGCTTGTTTGAAATCTCAGCTCTTCATGATTGATGTAGGCCCACCTCATTCCTGACCCCACCAAGTGCTCTGTGCTCAACTGCTGCTAGGAGTTAAGTAAGTCCAAACCTGAACATAACAAAATGCATTAGGCCACATGTTACTTTGCGCTGATGTAAGAGTTCAAACTAGTTACTGCTTTTCTTCCACTAGGTGTGTGGGCATTTAGTCAAGATCCAGTATTACTTTAGTCAGTGTGTTTAGTTGATAGGTTTTGGGGAAAATTCTGCCATCTATAATGCTAATCATATAAACACTAATCTTATGGCATGTATTGATTGCAAAAGAAAATTCTAAAACCAGATTTGCATTTTTATTTTGCCTAAATATGGAATATGCTGCTACTTCTGTAGGAGAGCCAGTCACTCTTCGATTAGCTTAGAGACTACACTGAAGAAACAATTTGTTTGAAAAAATGCCTGGGATGGACCTGATTTTTTTTGTTGTAGACAGTCTTTAGAAGAATGAACTTTTTCAAATGGTTTCTTAATCTGGAACAGGAAGGAAGCAGCTTTTGAGCACTTTGAGAGATAGAGTAACTCTATCATTTCTCAACTTGAAATATGTTTTAATAATTAATACACTCTGAGACTTCTGGTGCAAAAGTTTGTGAGCAGAAAGAGAATTCATCCAACACAGATCAGGTATAGCTAAACTTCATCAAAGCCCTGGAGTTCTGCAAGCATCGAAGTTTGTTGTTTGAAGGGCTTGACCAGTCGCTGCAATACACTATTTGCATACTTGAACTCTTAAGCTTCCTTCTCTGGGAAGGCACAGTTAATTTTCTCAGTTCATGTGGGTTTGTGCTGAATAAAATGGAGTTTTTATGAGAGCCTTGGGCCTTTTTTGAAGTTGGAAAATAAGATAAATCACTATGGCTTTGTTTCTCTAGTGGAGACATTTTGTCTAATCAAATATATAGGCTTTTCTCTCCCTTCTTTAACCCTCTTCCACCCACATACAGGCATACAGAAGCCTGGGAGTAGTTTTTTTCTATGTCTTAATTTCAGAATGTTACCATTTTTTTTCTTGGGCTTTTGAAAGGCATGTAGCTGCCATACTGTGATTTCTGTGGCATATTTGTACAGTATGAATATTATTCTATGGCATTCCACTTGTAGCTTGATGTGTCCTGTCCCAGAGATTATCCAGACTCTAGTGCTCTATAAAACCTTGAGCCTCTCCTACAGGAGTGTGAATGCCCTCAACAGCTCTTGACCTTCATGTGAGTTGAGGATCTGCACTTGAAGAGCTGGTGCTTACTATAAGGAATGCAAACAATTGGTTACATTAAGCCCTATAAAGTGAGCGTGCGTGTTCAGATGAGTGCATGCCCCAATGCACTCCAGCACTCCAGAATGCAAACCTACGTAACTACTTCTTGGTCATTTTGCACGCGCACTGTCTCTCAACTCCCCTTTTTGTTCAGGAGTATTGAAGGCTTTTATTACTCACGTAATTGCTTTGGATTCTTTTACAATCTGTATTTTAACACAGTGAAGTTGTCATACATTAGCATGACAGTCTGTACAGAGTAATTGTGAAAGCAGTGTGTTTTTTATATATGGCATTTTATCAGAACTTTGCTAATGCTGACAATGTAATAGACAACATCTGTTTTACATTTCATTGCATTTTGTATAGTGGTAGTCAACTCAAGAGGAGACTAGAGTAACTTTGAACAGAAATGGCGTGTGGGGCTTGCCTCACAGTTTCCATCCAGAGAGAAAGGTGGATTACCTTAAAAAGGCAGGGTGCCTTACAGCAATCTTACCGAAGGATATTTAGTCCCTTGCTTTTAATTTGTGTTTGAATTTTGGCATAGGACAATTATTTATATATTGATAACATAGTTCCATGATACAAGTTTCAGTAAAAGCTCAGTATATTAAAATACCTGTGACTGTCTTCAAGGTATAGAGGATTTTAAAACCTGCTTCATAACTGCAGGCAGGACCCCCTGGCAGTCTGTCTCTTCCACTTACCTTGACAACACTGCAACAAATCTTTCCATGTTTTCAGTTATTTCCCCTAGGTGCTGTGCTCTTTAAAATACTTGCTGTGCCTGAGTCCTGTGATGTGATCAGTGAACTCCTACAGGTACTGCCTCTCCCATAGAGGACTCCGCACTCACTAGGAGCTGTGGTGTCCATGCTCTTGTTGCAGGCAGCACTGCCTGTGGAATGCCCTTGGGAGGGCGAGATGTGCTGTGGTGGAGAGATGGGCACGCCTGGCCAACAGTCCCTGTTAAGAAAAGAGTGAGGTTTCCTTCTGCATGCAGGGAGTTTGGTCCTTCTGCCGACAAGACAGGGCTGTGTCAGGAGAGCTGTTGCGGTGTGGTGGTAAGGGTGCAGCTGTGCTCCTGTACCCTTAGAGGAGAGGAGGGGTGCTGGCAGCCATGAGGCAGTTCCTCACAGCCTCCTGTCTTCTGTGACTCCCTGATGCTGCAGAGGTTATTGGAGTGGAGAATCCACAGTCCTACTGCTCACAGCCCTGCGGGGCTGCTCTGAGGCAACAAAGAAAACAAGGTTTAGAGGTTCATACTGATGTTCCCTCCTCTTCCCTTTCCCATGTTTGAGTCTGTTCATCTTCAGCTACGCTTGTCCTAGAATAGACCTCTCAGAGGCCACTGTGTTAGGGCAGCCTCTGTGTGAGCAGGAGGAAAAGCAGAAGAGGAATGTGGTGGTGTCCTGGGTGCAGGGCAGAGTGCTCTGGTAGAAGCATGGAAACCACCTGGTGTCTGTCCAGGGCCTTTTCAGCTTGGTGTGTTAGCTGGGGCAGCATGCTGTTATGGCTGAGTAAAAGACCGAGAGATATGGGGTTTTAGCAGATGGCTTTGGGAAAAGACATCTATTTTGCTGTACTGAGAATTCAGGAAATGATTTTGACATTGACTTGGGTTTGTGTATTAGGGGTTTTTTATTTATTCCAAACTGCTTTTTTCTCTCTTCCTCTAAGAGAGTGTGGGTGTGTGCTTTGCTGAGGAGGTTCTTCCTTGCAAAGAGAATGTAAATCTTGAATTGAATTAACCTATTTTTAACATGAAACTTTAGAATCTTGCTTGAAGGCAAAAATGCCATGATGTTACATTAGCTTTAAAAACAAAACAGAATTCAGTCAAACCTGTAATTGTTTAATGTAAATGAGATTTTCTTGACACTTATTTCTTCTTACCTTCAGCACATCAGGTCCGCCCATTTGGCCGGGAAGCACCTTTTTCAAGAGAAATGGAGCCCTTCTACAAGGTAGGTGATGGACATTACATCCTGAAGTAACTGTTCTACTTAATAAATACCTCTTGCAAATTGCACAGCTTTTGTAATATTCACTGGGTAATAAGTAACCAAATTTTTTTTGTTTCCTTTAACCTGTCTCCTTTATTGCGCATCTGGTGCCTTGAAAATGATGATTTACTACATACAGTGAGTGTAGTCTATGAAAGTTGCTGCTTTTTCTTCTTTCCTTAGATTATTTATTTGCTTGCTTTAAAATATGGCAAAGGGTGGTTTGGGTTTTTTTTCTCGTTGTGTGGATAAAGAGTGCCCAGAAAGAAATGTTCCAGGAACACTACCTTTAGCTCTGTGGATGAAGCAAGGTTGATTTTTGAGAGGTCCTTTCTTTTACTACTAAACTGGGTTGGTAGCAAAATGTACTCAGAGGTAGGTAGTAGTTCTGTATTGGAGAAAACAGTGGCAAAGTATTTGTCTCAAGAAACCTACCATATTTAATAGTGCTTATATTCACAGAGGAATGTTAAATATTTTTTAGTTTTGATAAGTAGAGATTTTCATTCTATCTTACTAGACTTTTAAAAATCATTATTCACTGCTAAGTGTGTTTATATTTCTGCCATTGAGTACACGGAACTGCCATTGCTGTTAATGGAAATGTCTTGGGAACACAGAAGGCTTCTTCCCCAGACTGCGTGCGTTTGTGGTGCAAAAGTAACTTACACTGTTTAGGATGGTTTTATGGTCTTTGCAAGTATTTGTCTATGAACTGTCTCAGTTTTGTGTTCATTCTTATGGTGCCAAGATTTTTCTGGCCTTCTTTCTGGGAGAAGATGCTGTATAATGTTCTGCAGAACATTTATCCAAATCACCTAGGATGAAGCCTTACTGACAACTGGGCTCACAAGCAAATAATTGGCAGGCAGTACTGCTCACCTTCCACACACCAGAGTAATCCAGTATCTGTAGTTTACCTGGGAATATTTTTCAACTGATTCCTTGCATATAAGAATATCTAATATCTAAGCTGACATTTGTTCAAACAAATATTTAATATATTGAAGCTTTTGGATTCTTTCTTACCAATAGGAGATGGATAAACTGTAGAGCTATGCAGCTATTGGATTTAGTCTTGATAGATCTGCTACCTTTGCAGTCCTTCCTAATGGAAAGAACTAGGGGAGTTTAGTTGGGGTTTTTTTGGGTTTTGGGGTGGGGTCTTTTTTTGTTTGATTCATTCTCAGTGTTCAGTTCTGGTTTTAAATGTATACCTGCACATACACAGCTTTTGTAATTTGAGTTTATAAAATGTAAACTACTCTGTTAAGTCTGTATGGTACAAATGTTCTGCCTCTTATGATTCAAGATATCCAGGAATTAATGGCAACTATTTTGTAGTCCTTCCTATCTCAGTTGTTGCTTACAGCAGTCTACCAGTAAGGAAGAGTACGGTGTTCTCTACACTCTTCTTCTCTGCCCTTCTCACCTTTCAAAGTGGGGAAAAAAACCTGGAAGCCCAAAACATTTCAGCATGTGAAAGAAATAGAGAAATTACTGCATTTTCAAGCAACTAGCAAAGCCTAACGGAACTTTGAGTTGGCATTCCGCGTTGCCATTTCAAGTGGAAAATGAACTCCAATATGCATGATACTACTGAGGTTGGAACAATGAGAAATTGTGAAGAAAAACCTTGTCGACATCTTTTAACATCTTTTAACACTTCCTGGTTTTAATTTTAAACCAAGGAGATAACTCAGCATGCCTTTATTTCTGTCTTTCTTTCTGTCTTTCACTTTTCCCTACAATGAGCATGATTCAGCAGGTTGCAAGGAAATCATGCATCCACCTCTTCTCTGCTTCTGATGTCTTTTTCCAGAAGACCTGTGTAGAGGAGTGGTAGCAGGGGCATAGAGGTGTGAGATGAGGGGGTGCAGAGGTTTGTTGAGTCCTGCCATACACAACCATCTTAAGTCTCTTTTTTCCAGTGCTTATATCCAGCTTAATGCAAACAGGAGAGTAGAAGATTGAATTAATTATTGGTTTCAAGTTATAGTACTGCATTTTGATAGGCAAAAGTTTGGGATTTTAGGTAATTTTTACTTGTTAATTCATATTTTGCTACATTTGTACATTTGAAAAGAATTTCCAGTGCATGTTATGGAAAATAATACAGAATAATTCTGAAATTTTAGTAAATGTGATATTTATGTGCCCTTGTCACACCTCATTTCTTCTGAGTTGTTAAGGAAAATACTCTTTCCTGGTCTGGGGGATGAAGAGAAAAAAAATTTGCGATGTAAGTAGTATTTTTTTTAGCCAAGAAAGACTTTTAGTTGCTCCTGGTTTCCACTCATTTTATACCTGAACTATTTGGCAAAATAATCCTAACCATTGTAAAACATTGAATGTATTTCTCCAGAGAAGGTGCCTGAGAAACCAGTTAGCTGTGTATCTCAAAACAGCAAAGGAAGAGAATGCAAAGCTAAAATTAATTTGAACTATTTCATGTCCTTAATGTTTTTGACATGAGCAGTATTAATTCTCTGTTCCTTTCTGGCTGTCTTTGCTTTATGTGTATATGCTGTTTTCTTTTTGCCTATGGTTTTATTAGATACAAGATGGCTACCTCCATTTCTTTACTGACGATCATAGTACTGTTGGTTTTAATGTTAGCTCTCTAATGAAAACACGTGAACAGTAAATTTACTTTCGATGTTAAGTCACCTTTTCTGGTGCTTTTTGAAGTGTTGAGCTCCTAGTAAGTGAAGATTGCTCCTTATATCCTTGTGCTCTTCTTACAAAATCCCATGCAGAGCTTAATATAGGTAGGACCTTCAGACCTTATCAGATTCTGGTGCCTTTGCTCAAAATTTATTTGTACATCCATGGAGGTTGCTACATTCTAGCCTTCAGGATTTCCAAATGTCATGTTAAGGGTAGGCTCTACCCCAGTAAGAGGGGATTTTACCCCCTTGCCCATATGTTTGAAATGTCTATTAATGTTCTGGGACAGGTGAGACCCTTGAGCCCAATTAGCCTGTTGGAGCCCTCTGCAGGGGCTTCATTGGGCAGCATACTATATCCAGGGGTGATTCAGCTATCCTATTCAGGGATTCACTGTAACAGACTCACTCACTGAGTTACTTTTCTAAGTTTCTGGAAACTCACACAAAATAGATCTTAGCTGAGATTTTTTTATTGCATAAATTCATGACAGCTTAATGTTTGAGGATTTCCATTGACAGGACATTAAGGTTCAAAGATTGCTGTTGACAATACACTAACTGTGAGAGCAAGCGTAACAATAACATATATATGAAGCCTGATAAAATTAATCATTAAATGTGCATAGAGTATAGCTCTTATCCAGTAGGCCTCTCTATGGAGGGTAGAAGACAGGTTCAGCCCGTCAACCAACCCCACAGTTACAATGCCGTCTTTCTTAATCATTTTACTCTTAATTATGCCTATTTATGGCATTTAACTTAGGTTAGTAACTCCCTGTTTTACCCATTACTCCCACCATTTACCTATTGGGCAGCTAATTTGCATAAGGTTACATCATTGTTTGCCTAATTCCACATGCTCAGGGAAGGGTCTTCTGACCTGGGCAGGGGTCTCTGGACCTGCAGGTGTGACATTTAGTATTAAAGTGAAATTATAATGGGGATAGTTCATGGAAAGGACAGCCTAATCATCTTTTGCTGAGTTGTGAGGCCATGTTTGGGTGAATGTCCAAGTGGTGTTGGGATGTAGCAGACATCAAGGATAGTCTTTCCTGATTAGAAGTTCGTTAGTCTTGGTTTTTTCAGTCCTGTTTTCTTCAGTCCTGTTTTAATTTAGTCTTTCTACACAAGGCCAAAGCCTCTCCGGCTGTTAGTTCTGACCATAAATCAGTTATATTTTTTAGGTCTCCTGACTATTTAAGAGGCCTTTGTATCTGTCTATTCATGCCCCTTCATAGTAACACAAGTTTCAATTTCTTTGCTAAATACCTATGGAGTTTGACTATACGGCTATGGATCTTGAGTATGTGCCTATGGAGCTTGAGTAGCTCTAGTCATACATATTTTATTAATGATTGGTGTGAAATTCTCTTGCTTTACAATCCTTGTCTGTCAGCTGCTCTGTGGCTTATCAGGACATAGAGTCTTCCTACTCCCGCAGGGAGTATAACAGAGCCTAGCTGTGGTGTCTTCGTTCTGCTCCGCTCTTCATTCAGTTTATCTTCACATATGCCAAGGTTGCAGGGTTGCCTGGGGAACTATCATAGGGTAGATTCTGTGCATATCAACTGCATTCCATTGTGGAAGTAACAGCTGCATTCTGCCCTAAAATTTCCTTAATGTTTTAGTATTATTTTGAGGATTGGGGGAGAAGAGGGTAGTGGTCTCTAATTTCCCCTGTTATTCCACACCAGATAAAACAGGTTTTTACTCTTACTGCTTTTCTTTTTCTGTCAGGTTTGTTATTGTACGTATTGTGGCTTTGTCTCAAATCACAGTTTTGTTTGTTTTTTTAAAGCGGCTGTATGTAGAAACTTTGTCCCACTTTTTTCTGTTATCTCCTGTCATAACACATCTATTTTTGTTTAATAGAATGTATGGCAGGAAAAAGTCTTTATGGTAGAAAAGATTTAGACATATTCTTAACTCTTCACAGCCTTGTGCTGGGTGAGATAGGTGGGAACATAACCACATCAACTTGAAACTAATGCATCGTGTTCTGATAAGGTCAGTCTCATTGCTTCTCCTCTGGTCTTGGCTATTAAGCTCATGTTATAGACTTGAGGATGCAGTTGCTCACAGATCACTGGTAATAATAAAATTACTTTGCTCTAAATGTATCTAACATTCTCCCTGAATAAATGAAAAATACATCTTCAAGTTAGCTTAGAAGCAGTCCTGTAAATTCCATCTGCTGAGTGCCACCTATAGGATGTAATTGGACTATGGATGGGTTTGGTTTACTTTCTTAAGGATACAAGGTCCATTTTGAGGGGGAAAAATAGCAAACATACCACTCTCTTTTTGTCTTATTTGCCCTCACACTTTAATAAACTAAATGCAACATATTGCTATGTCTTCTTCTATTGAATTTGTTCTGTTCTAAGTTCCAAGGAAACATAGGTAGAAGATGCTTGTGGGTGTGATTACAGCTGTCATAGAAACAGAGCGCTGTGCAGTGAGAACAGTGATCTTTATCTGCTGTTGCTGCTGCAGTGGGGATTGAAACAAGAGTGCAAGAGCCACAGGAATTGCTCCAGAAGATGTGAGAACCTCATGACTGGGCAGTGGCTGACATAAAGCGATGCCTCTCCTCTGTTTTATGGCAAGTATACATCTGCCTGTTGTAACCCCATTCCTGGGTAAGCTTCCTAAATTCCCAGTAACAGCCTGGCAGAAGCAGGCCTTTGTGGTAGCACGGTTAGCGATTCTTCGTTGTCCAGGCAAGGAGAGTGAACCTGGGTAATCCAGACCCTATTGCTGTTGAAGTTGAAAACGCAGGTAGCCCTCATCAGTGAGACTAGATGGTCCACCTTGGGTTGCTGCTTTCAGCAGCTCCTGACCAGCTGTAGATGCAGCCGTGATCCTTGCCATGCTGTATGCTTTCTTGTGTGAGCAAGGTCCTCCTGTTCCTCTTCTGATGATCGGCACAAGTTTAAATCTGCTGCCTGTGGATGTTAAATCAAAGGTATGAGCCCTTGCTCCAGAAGAGGGCAAGCAATAGGATGCTTACATGGGGATAACTCAGCCTCTTCTCCTCTGGAAAAGTGGTGTATGGGATACTTTCATCTTTGACTGATGCTTCCAGCAGCCCATGCATGATCTACATTGGTCCAGCAGCTATGGCTGAAGCTGGCACTGCCTGTGAGGAGCTCTGTTGGGAAAGAATTGGAAGACGCTGTCTTCACAGGTCCAGGTGTCACCAAAACCAGCATGAGATGGTGACTCTGCAATTTGTTGCAGAGTGGAAATGGAAAATCTGGGCACTGCTGCTGCATTGATCCTTCAATCTTAGATTGTGGCCCTTGCACTTTACTAAATGCATCTCAATCTAAGATTCTGACTTTCACATTCTAGTGTACTGATGTTTGATATCTGACCATAATGTGAGACTTCAAGGAAATTTCCAAAGTACGTGTATCACTTTATTCTTTGTTGTTAATGGTGATTTGAAAGAGCAAAGAAATTGCATCCCTGAGTCAGAAAGTTTATTTTGAACAAAATGTGAGCAGACCAGAAGAAGTTGTCTACATAAAAAGAGAAGTCCTGCATAAAAAGGTGGGGAACCAGCTTGTTTATGAACACACGCACACATTTGTGCAGACATCTTTTTCTTCTCTAATAAGGTTGAGAATTCCTTGCTATGACCAAACAGGCTGTTTAGTCCATTGTCCATTGAGTAGTTGTAAGAAAAAACTTGGAAGCTGTGAATGCTCCATCCCTGGCGGTGTTCAAGGCCAGGTTGGACAGAGGCTTCGGTGATGTGGTTTAGTGTGAGGCGTCCCTGCCCATGGCGGTTTGTAACTAGATAACCTTAAGGTCCTTTCCAACCCAGACCATTCTAGGAATCTATGATTCTATGAAAGGAGAGAGCAGATTTGGGACTTCATATTTCCAAGTATGAGCTACTAATAGGAGCACTGGCTGAAGCTGAGGTAAGTCAGCTGGGGTTGGGGGATGAAGGGGAAAGAAGGGGTAGGCAGAAAGGAGGCAACTGTAGCTGGTTTCCCTTGAGAAGGCTAAATCAGGATAGTTCACTCTTAAATTATGATGTCCTGTCTGCATTTTTATGTTGATAGTGGCAAAGACTGCTTTATTTGGACAGCAAGTACTGTACTCAGTCTTTTCTCTGGAGAGGTTTGGGAATAGTTATTCTTTTTACCTTCAAGATGGAAGTTGACAATAAATTCGCAAAATGAAGACACCTGCATGCATGGTTTGTCTCTGATAATGTGAAAAACTGGGATGTTTGTCAGCACCTATCAACAGCTCCCCAAGGGCCCCTGAAGGCACTTCTGGTGGAAATTCAGTTCATCTGCTTTTTCCACTGCATGAGCAGGATAGGTGCAAGTCCTGGGCATGTGGACAAGAGGTGGAGCCCATCCTGGAGCACAGGTACCTACTGGTGCTAACAGGGGTGAGAAGAGGAGCAGGGGAGTGCTGAAAGGCGAGAGGATTCAGTAAGTCTCACTTGAATTTAACTTTCAGAATTTTATGTCTTACACCTCAAAAGAAAATCAGACTTGAAGAGAAATGCTGTGTATTTCTGCTACCTCGAGGTGCCAACATGGCAAGGTAAAACATATATTGCAGATAATTTAATAATACATAATATTTAGGTGCAATGGTGACCATAAGAAAAAAAGGCCAAAAAGGAACATAAGACAGTCCAGCCTTAGGATTGGTAGATATAGGTGCTGTGATCTACAACACAGCATTGGGCATCTCACATTCCCCAGAAATCTAAATACTTCTTTTGCTTTGAGGTTATAATTCCTTGGTTTTTTGCTCTGTGAAATGAGGATAATAATAGTGATTCTCACTGCACAGAGCTGTCAGTCTACAAAATGTTTGCTCTGTATCATGTTCTGATGCTCCACCAATGGGAGAACTGTAAACAGTGGGAACCTAGCTGTAAAAGGCCACAGTGCTGTTAGCTTTTGCAGGGAGGTATAATTTTGGGGTTTGGAGGTTCTTTCCCCATTGAAGTTTCAGTTACGCTCCTTACTCTGAGAGATACACCTGGAAATTAACAGTTTAACTCCACAAATGAGTGTTTTATGTGGAGATCTGGGTTTTGAGTGTCCAGTTCCAATTTACTTATTTTCATCAGAGAGACCAAACCTTTAGACCCCAGTATGTTTCTCTTCAAAGTTTGCTTCTTTGAGTCACTGTCCAGCCCTCTTTGAAACTGTAGTGACAGTCATGCTCTGCTGTTTTGGTCAACCTATTAACAGTAAAGCTACTATCTCTCTGTGTCACAATAAATCACTTTTCATTCACAAGGCATTATTATTTAAATCAGCTTTTTCTTTTTTTCTCTTCTTCTTCTTTTTGTTTTTCCCACATGGAGGGTACCTGACAATCTCTTCAGAAGTTTCTTTTCAGGAAGATGATTCACGTGGTGCTTCCGTAGAGACAGAATATTTGAATAGTTTATTTAGTATTAGCATTCAGTGTGTTTGCAGTGGTGTTGTTGAGAAAGTAAAATTAAGTCAGAGGGTTATGCAGCATGTCCCTAAGGGAGTAATTTGAACAGCAGAGCTCTCCTTTGTTTGGGAAAATGGGTAAAAGCATAGTGGGGCTGCTGGGGTCCTGAGAGTGCTGGTAAGGGCTCATGTTTGTGAGTGGATTTTTA
Organism: Agapornis roseicollis; assembly: GCA_002631895.1. Classification (NCBI taxonomy): domain Eukaryota; kingdom Metazoa; phylum Chordata; class Aves; order Psittaciformes; family Psittacidae; genus Agapornis; species Agapornis roseicollis. The sequence goes on from NDXB01012148.1 coordinate 89,311, forward strand.
AATGGCCTTACCACTGTGCATTCAATAAAAAATCCCACTGAGAGACAGCATTTTGCAGTCATTCATATAGAAATGGTCACTTTAGTGTGACGTTTTTAGCTCTGTGCTCTGTGTAGGACATTTGTATATAGGGTGCTAAGGATTAGCTCTGCAACATGCACGTAGTCTTTTCATTTCTGTTTTCCTAGTGTGTGTGAGACAATGCAAAAGCTGTAACTAATGAAGTGCCTCAAGTATGGTCCTGTTAACACTGATATCAGAGCGATTAGTAAGGAAATATGATGGCTGACTGCTTATGTTCTTCGTAACCAAGACGTCTGAGCTACCTTTGGCCTCTAAAGCTGAGAAGGAATAAAACTGAACAGTAGCAGACAGGTCTCTCTAATGGTGGATCATGTTGCAGAGTACACAAAGATAAGTTAAATTCCTGCCGTGTTTAAACTCCGTAGCTTATGTTTTAGATCTGCATAGGTGGTTTTGGTATCTTTACAGATAACTTTGCTTGTTTTCTACCAGTACTGACTTTTGAAATTGTTACTTCTGAGTGACTCAAGATGAAGTTTACTGGCTTTGTTTATTTTCCTTGACAACTGGAGAGTGGGGGTGAGTGCTGCAAGGCAAGTTCTACCACAGTGCTAACCTTGGGCAGAGGAGAGGACAGATCTGTGTGTACCCGCCTGTTTTACCCTCAGTGTCAACTGCTGTGTGAGTGGTGACAGTGGTGACAGCTTTTCTCTTTCTTTGGTGTGTATTGCGATAACTCCTACTGCTGCAACTCCCCACAGTGCTGGCCCAGCTGCCTCTAACTAGGATAGTATAGGAGAGAAGAGGGAGGATACCCAAACCGTGGAGGAGCTGCGGAGTTGGATGGTCCTCACCCAGGGTTCAGTGCTGAGGTAATCTACAGGTAGTTTTGCTCCAAAGATGGTGCTAAATGGCTTCGGATAATGTTCTTAGCTTCTTTTCGGCTTGGTCCTGCAGGTGATGTGGTTATACTTTCGTGGTTTGAACACTGGAATCTGCTTCCTTTAAATTGCCAGTAGCTGATCTTAGGTTTTTAGGAAAAGTATTTTCTGTGACTGGCCCTTTCGTAGCCACCATCACAAGTGCTTTTGTCTAGAGACATGTCTCGTCCCTCCACAACACACATAGGAGACTTAAAAAGTTTTCCAACTCGCTGTGTCACCCTTGGGTGTCAGTTGAGTGAAGACCAGATGCAGCAAGAGAAATGGCAGGCTTCTGTTCAGCAGCTTTCTCCTTTTCCAGGACTGCTATACATTCAGGATTCCTCTAGTGTTTTCCTTTCCTGGCCAGGACCAATAGTCTGCTCAGAGCATGGGGATTGTTTGCTTGTGCCCAGGGTCTCTGCATGCCTGGTGGGTTGGGACCATCCCCTAATGGGCTGTCGTGTAGCTGGGAAGTCCTGGATGTGATCACTGCAGACACAGAGACAAGCCTGGCAGCAGTCATTGTCAGGCCTTTTCTGTAGGTGGAATTTGAGGCCAGGCCATGTCTGGTTAGGCTGGAGCTTAAAGTAGGAAATTGCTGGGCCCTGTGACAGAGATGTAGTGTACCACCAGTTAGATCCCGTTGTACCACAGCAGTCTCTGAACAAGTCGTAGTTAGAAATTAACAGTAAAATCTGTACGGTAACTTGGAAAATGGTAGAGTATGTAAAGATTTATTTTCTGTAACTGTGAAATTATTGTGATTATTGCCATCAAAATCCATGGGCTGATGAGCTGAAGCATATGTTCCGTGCTGTGAGCCTGTGAATGTTTGGCATTCCTAAAATGTGAAGGTGGCTGATATTAGAAGTAATCTTGGCTTTCATAATTCTAGAGTCAATTTGAAGGAACAGCTGTGAGAGAGGCGTAAGCCTGTGCTTTACACGGAGATTACTAAAATAAGAATAATATTGCAGTGGTGTTGCTATGAGCAGTTCTGGTGATGTGCAGATTGCTATGAGCAAGGGAAAGCTGTTGTCAAGTTGGGCAATTCCTTGACTACATGTCAGGTTTCTTGAGACAGACTCATATTGAGAGAATTAAAATAGAAGCTCTGGGAATTTTTAGGATGCTACTCTGCTATGACCTGCTTGTGTGATGGGCAGTTACATGTTTTGGGATCCCTGGGGCAGCCAAATCTTTATAACTATTAACAGAAGAAAATTGTGGGAAAAATAGTGATGGTGATCAAGTCCAAGTGATGTTCATGTTTTGTGATTTTTTTTGTATGCTGTCTGTGTTGATACCCTTCATGGTTAACATTGGCAACAATTTGTCTTATCTAACATGCTAAGAATTTCTCCCTGCTGCTGGTTAAAGACTGGTAAGTTCTTGGTTGTATAAAAGGTATTCCTTAAATATATAGAAGAACTGGCAAATTAATGGAAATACATCTTAATAAGAGAGCTTAACTTTATTTGAGCAAGTGAGAAAAGTAGAGGCTATCTTAGAAGGGTGGTCAGTGGCTTGCACATTTCACTGCTGTGCATTCTTTAAGCTAAATATGAAAAAAACCCCGTTGGTTTCAGGTACTGGAATAAATCTTAACCACTAGACATTCTTCAGTTGTACACTTGAGAGTATGCAGAGTTCTAGGATGGCCAAGTTCTTCCTTACAGCTGTGAATGCATCACTTGATTTTCCTGCAATTTATAAGAAACTCAAAACTGAATTGGGACTTCAAGAGGGAAGGAGCCAGGATTTTTATTTTCTTTATTAGCAGAAGTACGGTGAGTTCAAAAGTCCCAAAACCAAAGCTAGGGCTCCTTTTGATTAAGTAGTGTTTTATACTACTGGTTTCGAGCTACTTGAAGTACACCTGCCAGGGGAGTAGCGAACATGAACCTACTGCATACAGCACTTCTTCCTCACATCCCTCCCCTTTTGCAAAGCAAAGTTGCATCCAGATGCTGAGTGATGAACTTTCACAGAACAGTCCTCTCTAATCAGCAGAGTGGGATAAACTCATTTTCTTACAGAGGTAATCTTTGGGAAGAGTCTGCAAGATTTTTAGGCTGGTAAAAGAATTTTTCCTCTCTTTAATGCATTTAATACTGACCGCATATAAGTATAAAAGAAGTATGTGACTTCTTTCTTAAATTATTTTAGGGCAACCTCTGTCAATTTGGAAATACCATTATAGTATCTATGGCTTCATCCTACATGTTATTTCTCTTAGTTTCCTCTCTCTTTATAGGTCAGAGTCTCACAGTGCTTGCAATTGCATACAATAAAGGTAATAAATTCTCTTTCCCTCTATATATATGTCTAGCCTGTCATTACTGCTCTATAGTGCACAAGGAGGATAAGGTGAAATTAAAATTGTTCATACAGTGGTGTGAAATTGCAATCCTGATTTTTATATATATGCACAATTTGAATGAAGATGCCAAGAGCACTTCCTTCGTCTCTTTCATTTTCGTATTTCTGCACTACATCCTTACTTTGCAGCTTTTAAACATAATCTATTCTGTGTGAATACATATGTTGTTTTTCCTTACAATAAAACAGGATATACTGCGTTCTAAACCACACGTTGAGTTTCAGTACTGTGTTTCTGATACTAATACAGCAAGTAAGGTGTTTCTACTGGGAAACAAGAACAGAAAGTTATTTCTCCTGGAGATGAAATAATAAAATAGCTAAGGCCAGACCACCTAATCAGCTGTGTATACATAAATAAATGCAAATGCATTTAAATATAACTATGTGTGGTTGTCTAATATATTGAATATGTACAGAGAAATACACAGGTAGAAAAATACCCCTTTTCATGCTGGATATTCGGTGCATCTGCCCCATTCTCATGAATACTGAAACCCATCCATGGTGGAAAAATTACCTTTAAATATGCTCTAATGTTTTCCTGGGAAACTGGATAGTTCTATTCTTGTTTGGAAATGTTGTCTGTGTCATCCAGATGCCAGGTTTGAGATATCAACACAGCAAAATGCTAGGTTTTATTACTTTTTTTTGGTGACAGATACTGCCCTCCCCACCACCATGTGTTATGTCTCTCCCTTTCACCCCATTTTTATTCTCTGTAAGCATTTCTTTTCTCTCATATTTTGAGAGTGAGTCTTCCCTTCCTGTCCTTTGGAGCAGATCTGGAATTGTTCCCTTAATGATTTTCCTGCCCTTTCCCCTTCAAGCAGTTCCAGTTTTGATCACTGCAGTTGACATTGTTAAGGCGTAAGGCAGTTTGGAGTTATAAAAAATAGGTGTACTGTAAAGTTGTTGCAGGGGTTTTTTTTCTCCATTTTTTAAAATCAATTAGGTTAGTCTTGCAGTACTGTGATTTTGTGTTGACTTTTCTCACCTAGTTCCCCTATTTGTCATTATGTCAGTACCAACTTACTCTATTACCAAACAGAGGTTTCTATGTGTGTCTTAAGTAGAAGACACCTTATTTGCTGCATGATGTCTAGAGATCAAGGTGTATTTCTGCATGTGTTACTTGCAAATTTTGCAGTAGTGGCTGGTGGGAGAGGAGATTGTTCCGTTTTTAACATACAACTTGCCTCAGTCACTTGGCCTTGACTGATACAGCACAAGAATAATTAGTTCTACATTTTCAAACTTGTAGAAATGCGTTTGAGGCTTAAAAGCATAGAATACCAAATGCTGGCCAACATGCATGATTGATGAAGAAATCAGAGAATTTAACTTATTTGTTTGTTGGGATGTAGTCAGTCTCTGAGGTGTTCTGTCTATTTGGTATTGATTTATGGCTTCTCTAGATAGTTCCTTTTACTGTGCTTGTAACTGAACCGCTTCTTTAAATGGGTTACGGTATCTTGCACAAATAAAGCTGGTTTTACCATTCCTGTGCAAATGGAGCCAGTGTAGTATTTATAAGAAAATGAAGCCTGAAACATGAAAACTGGTGTCTGAGTAAGGGTTTGGCACTGCCAGCATGGTTTATAGCACTGATGCTTGTTCTTAGTGCTTTGGACAGTACTAATCACTGATGAGGCAACCTGTGTACGGCATGAGTGCTCGGAGTGCCGTTTCATGCAGAAAGGCAGGAGGAGTGTCTTGATAGTCTGCTCGAATTGATACTCAAAATACCCAGCAAACCCTTAATTTTCCTAATGTCATCTGTTGAACAGCTTAATGCTCAGAGACAGAAAGGAGACAGGACAGAACTGGATGGGGACAGAACCTAGTGAGCACAGGTCACAACTTCCTGGCTTTTCTGTTCAGTCAGGATGGGCCTAGCCAAGCTCCAGTTACTTTTGAAGAGCAGGATCCAAATTTATTGGAATATTTCCAAAATGAATCCTTCTGAAATTTTGTTGCCGGGATCAGCAGTTACTTTCCTCTAGACTTGCAGATACACATAAGTCAGTGGCATCATGATTCATTTCATAAACATTTCATGATTTGACTGCTGTCTTTAGAGATGTTCCCTCTTCCTACATGTAGATGTTTTTCTTGAAGAGTGACCCACATTGAACTCTTCCAGGTAGCTCTTAATTTCCACTCTTGTGAGGACAAAGATTATAAAACAAACATTGCTGTGTTTTTCCCTAGTGTTTTATTTTCTGTGATTAACTGCAAAAAGAAATCTTAAATACTTGTTTTGTAAGAGAAAGAAAATGAAATTTGAAGGTCCAGAATGAGATTTACCAACACACAAAACCACTGAACAGCTGTTTTGGAATCCACAGATTGAGTAAAATGGCTTAGGATGATGGCAGTGATCTACCAGTACTACTAAAGGCATCTCGGGTGTTTTGATTTTATCTCAACAAATAGAGATGTTGTGGCAGTACTGTGGGTGAAATAATAATCTTTCCAACCGAAGCTTAATTTAAAGCAAGGAAAAAATGTACCTTAGATCTGTTATGTGAAAACAGATCCTAAAGTATACAGTTCCTCTAGATATTCTATTTAGCTGGTAAACCTGTTTCATAAGCTGAAATTCTTTTCCAGATAATATCCTAGGGGAGTGTGCTCTGTCAGCCTGATGGGAGGAGGGACAGCTTTATAGGCCTGAGACAATACACGAGGAATCTGAAAACTGCTTCTTGGAACAGCCCATACCCTGCAATTTGGGGCACACCCAAGTGTTGCGGCCGCTGGCCGAGGGTCCTGAGAGAGGAGAGGAGCTGCGAGCTCCAGCAGCTTGTGCTGCCTGTCTGCTGCCTCGGAAAACAATGGTTTGAAACTGCCCAGCCATGTTTCATGTTGAACTCTTAACTCACTTGAGCTACCATGCCTGCAGCCTCTCCGCCATGCTTTGCACACATTTCAGGTAATTTTACATATATTGCTTCACAAATAATCTGATGAAAATCGGAATATTCTTACTGAAGGACATGAATTGTGTGAATCACTCTGTGGCACTGTAATTAGCATTGTGAGCCTCTTCTTGTATGTCTGTGCTAGTTAAAACAGGTTCCTGCACTGCTGTTTGGGACTACCTGTTCTGTTCAGGTGCAGCACCCGACACACTTGAGGCATTGTCATATTACAGGTATCCTTTTCAACACTTCAGCTTCCCTGGATTCTTCATTTAGGTTGTTTCTTCAATATTTATTAACCAAAAATCAGGAAGCAAAAAGCTGTTGAATTTACATAGGAAGGCAACAAGCTGAAGCCTGCAGAAGTTCTTCCCTGCTGGCACGATGTTTGGTCATTCAGAACCAAAAAAGCCTGTGTGATAAGCAGCTTCAGGGATGCAGACTGCATGCAAAATAATACTAGAGGGTTTCCCTGTTGTCATCAATGGTTAAAAGTGGTGATTGCCTTTAGCCAGGAGACTGGCTGCTTAGAGTTATGCTGTGGGAGCTACAGTCCATCTGCCTTGGTGGTCTTCCTCAGGAGGCCTCTGCATAGGGCAGAGGAAGGTGGCCTTTGTAAAAGGAAGCAGTCTCTCAGTTGGATCCCACAGTTTGTGTGAACAGCTACTTGAAAAGAGGCAATCTGAAAAGCAATGTTGAGACCCATTAGAGAAGAAAACAGGTAATGAGGACTAATTGGAGTAAACTATGGTTAGTATTAAAGATGTCTTAGAAATGCCCCACTGCATCTGACTCACCTCTGAGAATAATTCGGACAGGTACATTTTTCTCTCCTCAGATGCCCTGAGCTAGCAAGGAACAGTTTTACATCAAGTACCAAGTTTCCTAATGACTCACAATTTTACTAATGCTCATGAATTTAGGACAAATGCTGAAGCTTGGGAAGATTTTTACATGCTGTTCTTGTTACACCAACACAAAGATTCATCCCAGCTTTCACTGTGCTGCTTTGTGGTGGTGGTTTCACAACTCATATTTCTTCTACACTTGCTGAACCCTCTCAGGCTGCCATTCTGCCATAATGTGTTCTACTGACAGAGTTGACTGTCAGTTACGTTAATTAGCTATTGGTAGTGATTTGTCTGCTTTAAGTGGAGTATAGCCTGGAATAAAAAGTTTGTATGCAGTTCTAATTCAGCTCTCCTGTTAGGTGTACTTCAGGATACACATCCTTTTATGCAATTGCTTAATCTTTTTTTGTTTTGTTTTTTTGTCCATTAGTCTCCTGCTTTACTCAGTACATTAACTATGAAAACTGAGATCAGGGGGACTACTGCAAATCTGAAATGCAGCATTTCCTAGCTTTTAAGTGCTTCACCTTCTAGTGGGTGCAGTTGGGTTTGGGGTGTTTTGGTTCTGCACCTTTGTGGCTTTCTTTTAGGTTAGTTATTTGTATATGCAAGAAAATCTGGACTGCCATTTCTGCCATGCATTGGCATGCTGCAAGCCAATTCTGTATGAAATGGAATGAGTTTGTTTGTTGTATTACCTGAGGTAGGCAACAAATAATAAAAAAGGAGCCCTTGAGCACCAGTTCTGAAAGTTTGAATCTACTCAGGTAGAGACTTGAGGGTAATCTTCATTTAACAAGAGAAGATAATTCTGTTACTTAGTTGTTCCTCTAGCCTCTGCCCATTATGTGCTAATGTTATTATTATTTCCTTCACTGAAGTTGAAACTCTCAGTCAGTTTCTGTTATCAAGGCAAACCATTTGCATTTTTTAGGATTTCATAATCTGGTCACTCTAGTACCAGTGTACAGTACCTGAGTTTATTCAGGCAGTACTTTTCTGTAGGTGGTGTGGCACTCTGAGAAAAAATCAAAATGACAGTCCTTTGCCCTGCAGTATCCAGTATTCAAATGTAACCTATCTAAATAGGACATTTCTTTTGTGCCCAAAAATTACGAAAGAATTTTAGAGAATGACTGATTATTTGGTTGCCACATACAGCACTTCTCATCTTCAAAATACTCCAAAGCATTACCTAATTGAATCACACAGCACCCTTTTTAATGCACTTAGGTGACCACCAGCACCTCAGGCTTAAATGGAGAGTTTGAGCAACTTCTTCTGAGGAAGCCTGAGCCCTTCAGGTGTGGCAGGAGGCACAGACCCCTGATCCCTTCTTGTTCCCTGGGGAGGGGAATCGCGGAATAACAGATTACCTGTGTGAAGTGGTTGTAAATCCCTCTAGTACTTCCAGGACCAGAGAAAGTATCTTTTTATCCCCAGTCATCTATACGACTCTCCACTGCGTGTGTGGCTGCTGTGTAAGATCTGGGCCATGACAAGCCCCAGTGACACCTTCTGCCATGGGTTCCTGAACTTCTGCATGTGAACCCTCTGAGATTTTGGCCAGGAGATGAAGGATTTCTCAGGTATCATTGCTCAGGTGTCTGTGCTGGCAGCTGGGGCTGCACATATGTGTACTGCTCACTCTGCTGTTTATAGCTGTTGGAGCAGTCACATAAGCAAGTATGAGGTCTGCCATTTCCTGCAGTATTTTCTCTATTTGAAGTAATTGAATTGCAGAGCACTCAAATTAAGCAGTTCATACACTTCGGAACTGAAGAGATTTAGATTTGCCTTGGAGAAACTCTCCAACTGCAGCTGAATTTATGCTATCCAGGTCTTGAGGATTGCTAGAAATACTGGTGGAATTGAGGGGCTGAGAAACCTGTCAGAGTTTCAGAATGCAAGGGTGGGGTGGCTGGGGAGCATTATCTTATCTAAATGGTAATTTCTATTCTGTACGTTAACTAAAACGCATAGTGTACAAACTAGCATTTAGGAAATCTTTCAGAGGATCTTTTCCTAAGGGGATGTTTTTGAAGTAACTATTGTACGTGCCTGCTCAGTGCAGACTCTTAAGAACTGTACTCAAGTAAACAGTCCAAATCACATACCCTCTTTAAGCAGTGGAGTTTTGTGTGTGCTCATACTTTTGGGGGAACTGTTTTTACTTTGTTCTTACTAATGCCCTTTAGGTATCTTTGTTCTGTCAGGGAAGGAAGAAAACCATGTTTGTCAAATCTGTACAGATTAACAGTGTGAGGTAGAGGAATTCGGTTCAAAAATCCAGAAAGGAGTCATGAGTTTTAAAAGAAATTTTTTTTGTAATATTTTAGAAGTTTTACTTACTTAATGATTCTTCTTCTTGAAGACTACTTAAACTTATCCAGGAGCCAGTTTGGATGAGTTAAACCTATTATAGGTAGGTCTGATTGTGTATCTATTACAAGTGTATAAACAAGGTTCCCATCTGGTAATCAGAAAAACATTTACATGGGAGGCATGTTTTCATGATATTGTTAGTTTTGCTTTCTTTGCTGTCTTATTGTGCTTTCATGACTGATTTGTACGTATCCCTGCTGCTGCATAACATCCCATATTCTGTGTCTCAGGTGGAATGATCTCACGCATTAGCAGAGATAGGTACTGCTGATATTTTATTTGCTGCTTTGCCTTTTTATGGAACATAGACACATACTGTCTCAAAAGAACATCAAATCAATCGCCCAGCAAAATATTTCTCACTTGAAAAGCTAGAATTTCTTGGCTTCTTGGTAATTGCAGTGACATCAGGTCTAGGAAATGAATAGCAATGAAAGCCAAATAATGGTCTTCTGCTGGGTTAAGAGGCAGACATTTTTTTAAAGAAAAAACTTCTGCAGAGGGACAAATACTTCCTATCATGGGGAAAAACAAGTTTCAAATGCCTGTGTGGAATTAAATGGGATTTAGAAAGGAAATGCAACCCTGTGCCCCAAATATGAAATTGCATGTGGTTTGTCTGGGCATTTCAGGAAAATCCGCTCTCCTAATCTAATCCAAATAATTAGATTTTGGATTAAGGTAGGTTATAGTCATCAAAACCGGAACAGGTAGAGATAATTTCAGTCCAATCTGGACCCTCTCTTGTTATGCCTAGATTATTTTTCTTATTTATAAACCTCTGTATCTTTCCCTTCAATGATCAGTCTACAGGCAGAGTGCAAAATTATTCAGGCTAGAAACAGACAAAAAGATAAATGCTGACCTTTCAGATTGGCTCTTGAAACCTGCAATATTTACTGCTTGGAGGATTAATAATGGTTGTGGAGTGATTTGTCATCCAAACTATTTCTTGCTTCTTCATGAAGCCATGCTAACCTCAGAAAAATAAGTGCTGGTGCCTCCGTGTAGTGGATTTTTGGACATCATCATAGAAAGAAGTCTCACTTCCAAGCGAGTCACAATAAATTTGAGTAGCCAAGCATACTTTACTGCCGGTTCCTTCGCTTGCTTTGCTAAGTACGATCATGGCTGGAAATGAATTCTTTGCTTCTTTATCTGTAGTCTTTGGCACCAGGAGTCAAGACGTAATCAGTCTCTGCATTGATGGGTAGCAGAGCATAATGCTCTCTCAAACCTGCCAGGGTGGTATTTTGTTCTTTAGTGCTGTTCTCCGGAGCTAGTAAAGAAGGCTGTAAAACCTGAGATTCTTTGTTCCACTATGGATTAGGGGTTTTCAAGCGTAACTCACAGGTTTTGTTTTTTTTTCTGGTAGTACTGATGCTGAGATGTCTGGTAGTACTCTAGAAAGCATAACGATGTCGCCACTGAGAACATGCTTGGGTTTATGTGTTCTGCAAACTAGCTAGGATTGACTGTTTGCATTGCACTGTAGTACAGCAGGTTTTACTAGCAGAGAATAGTAACTTTAGCATTTCACTGACAAATCTATAGTCTCTCCTCACAATAAGGATGTGGGAAATGTGATGAAACAAATTGCCTTTGTTCGAGTGTTGGTCTGTTAAATGACTGTGAAAAGAAATGCTAGAAAGTACTATACTTTTACTGGGGGAGGGGTGCGCGTGTGTGTGTGTGTGAAAATAAAAAAAGACAAAAAGACCTTTCCTGTGGCTTTGTTGCTGTGATAAATGCAGTGGGTTCCAATAGGCTTCTGAAAGTGAGTCTTTAAAACTGGCCTGACACACAAAAGTGCAAACACTGAACTAATCTTGAAAAGCAAGTAAAATCACATTGTATTTGACTTTAAAAGAAATGGTGAACTCTGTCCTGCTGGGCCCCTGATGGATAAATGAACACTGATGTTTCAGAATCCATAAATTCAATCTTATGTGTTATATAAAAGCTGAGGATTTTAGGAGAATTATGACGTAAAAGCCTGAAGCTTATTTAATAAACTGATCATTAATTACAGTTAAACAATTTACTTCTGGAGTGAAATGAAGAGTAGCTTTGCAGCTCTTTTCATTTTAACGGCAGCATCTGTTGCAAGCCTCAGTTTCTCTTCCTTGTCAGAGTATTTTGCTGCTTTGATGCAGTGTTCTTGGCAGTGTTGGCATTGGCACAGCTTGGTTGTTTATTCTGGGGGTGTGTGTGATATGTGCCCACTCCATGAGAAGCTGACCAGTTTGTTCAGGACAAACAGCAGAGCAAATTGTTGATGCACTCTAGCTGGTTTTTATCATGGTTTCCTGGCCGTGCTTTTCCTTCCCTTTTCCTCCTATCTCCCCGCTTTTTACCATTTACAATTAAATCTTGTATTTGTAGAGGAAAGCACATGTCTTGGTATCAGCATTATAAAAAAGATGATTTTGTAGGTCATTTATGATTAAATTTGCTCAGAAACTGTTGTGTCTGGTGGAGGGATCCGTCAGTAGCTAGCAAGATCTCCAATCAAAAGCTTCAGATAAGGTGCCAGCTGCTTAAAGCTTGAGACTACCTATCCATTGCCCATCTGAGTTGAGTCTGCCATGCGCTGTGGCAACCACTTCAGCTTTTAAGTTGTTGCTCTGCAGTGAGGAGTAGGCTCACTCTCAAAGTGTTTGAACTATATTGCTGCCATTTCTGCAGCAGCCACTGAATGAATCCAGAAAGAACAATGGTCTTTTTGTATTTAGGCTTTCCAAGGCATGGGTGTCCTGTCCTAGAAGAGAGATTGTGGAATAAGATGCAAGTGTTGTAGAGAAGGAAGCATTAGTACCTGAGCTGCTAGAAAAAATTTAAAAGAAAATAGTTCAGCAATGACCCAACTCCATGGACATGAATTAAAAAGGGAAGAAAGGCAGTATTCACCTGTTGAACTAAAACCACAACATTTCAGTTCTTCCTGAAAATCTTTATTTTCCAAGGGTAACCCCAAACTTTGCAGTAAAGAAATGAGATTATTGTTGTCCAGAGGTGTGGATAAAAATCCACATTTCCTGTGAGGGTTAATGGGTTCAAGATAACTGTGCTCCAGGTTTGGTGATACTTCCTGCAGCCCTCTCCTCTTGTGGTCATTAATGGAATAAAAGCAAACAGGTTCCTCTTACTTGAGCCTGTGTATAAGGCAGTGCTGGTTTGTTTAGGGTTTTGGGAAGTCCTGGTTTCACATAGACAGTTTAATAAAGAAAACAACTGCACAAGATTCGCACTGTGCGTATTTACTGGTGTTGATGCAGAGGGCAGTGTTATAGTACTGCCCTGGCTAAATACAGGTTTTAATTGTTTTTCTTGCTTTACAAGGGAGCTTTAGGCAGCAGTGTATCAAGCTGAGGCAGCAGAATAGAACCCATCATCTACACAGCTTATGAAAACCAGTATTAAAGACACTTTTTTGCTGATCATGTGTGGAGTCCTGATACCAGTCTGCATGTCTGGTACACACATTACAGCATAGTCACAAGTGGGCTAACCTGCAGGTGACTCACACCAGCAGTGATGTTCAGCTGTGTCCCAGGGGACTTAAATGTGTGACTGCATGACATGTTGAGTACAGGAGCTTTCACTAAAGGCTGTGCGTGTTCTCAGTGAAGGGCATTTAAGTAAGACTTCCCCATTAAAGGCTAAGAGTTTGTTGTGGAAGTTAGTGCTGACAGGTCCTTTTCATGTAGTCATAGTTTGAACAGGCTAGAAAAAGCTTGTTCCAAAGTATTGGCATATATTAGGGTCTTTAATTATGGTATGTATGTTGTAAAATGAATTGCAGGAGGGGAAGTTTCCACCTTATTTTTAATTATATTTGTACAACTTTTTATATAGTAATGATGTGATTTACTCTGAACATCAAGTTATATTGGGAAATAAATGGTATAGGCTGAGTGAATTTTAAATATGAGCAGTGTTTAAGAAGCAATTAACACAGAGAAGTGTACTGAGTGATAAATGGGGGAGGAGGCAAGCAATTGAAACTGGAATGATCTTGCTGTAACAGTTTAATATTCGAGAGATGCAGAAGGGAAGCGACTCATGCATTGCCCAAATTTCTGTGGGGCTTCTGCACAAGGCAAATCCTATGGCAGCACATCTTCTGTATGCAAGACTTCAGCTGGTCTCTTTGACTTTCCCAGTGGTTTTCCTTTGCCCACAGTATTGACTAATGTTAAATTACATAAATATCATTCACTGAGTAGCCGATCATAAAAAGTTTAGTGTTTATTGTGGTTTTAAGTAATACATTAAAGAAGTGAGATTTCTATCCATCCAACTTTTCCTTCTAGAGACTCTTGGGCCTTTATGCAGCGCTCTGATAGTTATGTGCTTTACAGCTGGGGCATGTGTTCAGAAGTAAGCAGACTGAAACTTTGAAGAGGCTTCAGCAGTACTGTCATGTTATCTAGGGGCCTTTTTGGCTACTAATCAACTTAAAATATGTTCTTTGTATGCAGCTCTCTCATGCAGGTGTGCCTGACTGCCAGTCACATTACTGCAGGCAACATATACACAGCAGGAGAACAGCTCCTGTGACTTATTTAGCTGGATCTTTCCATCAAGCCTTTCCCTTCCAGAAACAGCAGAAAGAACACGAAGTAATAGAATTTTTGAAGTAAATTTAGGGAGATGCAGTGGGTGATGAGTCATTACTTCAGATTCTGTGTTTTAAAATGTTTCTTCTGTCTGTAACCTAAAACTCTACCCAAATGTTGGGCCAGTTTTAGTCCTTTCTTGTGCTTGAGGAACAGAGTGATTTACTGAAATTAGGGAGAGCTACGGTACTGATTGAATTTGCCAGAAGAAATAAAGAAAATTAAGTTTCCCTACTGTTTCAAAAACTAATTTCTTTAAAGACCTTACACATGTTTTCTAACTCTTGCAAGCGCAATAGAAATGATTTAATATGCGAAGTGGCAATATTTTGAAATATAAGTAACTTTTTATAGCATCACTGCAGTTACTGTATTTAAAAGTACTTATTTGGAAATAACTGGGCACACTTTTTCTTACCTGAATGGTTGTGCTGTGTTTTGTTCTACAAGAAATGCTGGACTGCAGCTGTACTTCCTGAGCACTCAGCTTGGGTATATTTTCTGTTGGTGAGGGTTTGTTAGTGTGGGTTTACAGGTGGATGCTCCTGGCAAGAGCACTGTACACCACCAAAAAGCATTTTTGCTGGCACAGTTGCATTTAGTAACTAGAGTGTATCTGCAGAGGCATCACCAAATACAGATTGGCATGTGGTGACTCTCTCTGTGTTAGGCTGCAGCAGCGCTCCCTCACCAAACCCAGGTACCTGCTGAGAACTGGCTGTGATCAGTTCCTCAAGAGCATGAAATGGTGCACACTGTCACTGTTCCCTGCTGCACTCAGCTCACCCCTGGTTTCATCCGAAGGTGTGACATGGAGGTGTCCCTGGCTGGTGGTGGGCAGGATCCTGCTGCAGTGGGGCATGCAGTGATAGGCGAGCACTGCACCGGGGGACCCCACCAGCATATGTCAACTATACCTGGGTGAGAAGTTGCAGTTGGAGAGTGTGTTTATGTATTATCTATATTAAAATTGGAAAATTTCTTGGCATTGTTGCTGCTGAACAGCTTCAAGGCTGTGCAGATGAGACTGACTTTTGAAGAAGAATTGCCACTAGTAAAGTATTTGAGATCACAGTGATAGTATCAACAGTAAGTGAAACTCCATAGCTATAGATTAGATCTAGAGATGGAAATACTGTGCTGGGTAGGACTGTTTCTTCTCGCACAGTGCTGCACACTTCACCTGTGTTCATATGGTTTGTAGGCTCTTTGCTGTGTCACAAAAAAACTACTCCAGACAGCTGTTGCTATTGCTGAGAATGGAGCACAAGTTTGAAACCAAAAGGCTTCTGGATTTCAAGTTCCAGCTGTCACAGAGAAGAGCAGAAAATCAGTGCTGCCAGTGGCAAAACAGCAGACAAGCAAGGGGGATAAATCTGTCTCTAAGGCTGAGAAAAAGAGGTTACAAGGATTGCCTTTGCCATTAGTTATGGTGGGTTTATAAACAAAGACTCCATATACATTTGTAATCAGCTACTTGTACTGTAGGCCACTCCTGTGCTCAGTAATTCTCAGAAATACATTGTAAGTTGGCATTTTTTTGCTGTAATTAGTTTGAAATACAGGGCATAAAGGAGCAGGGTTCAGGTAATGGGTATTTCTTTCCCCAAGTCTTTGTTTCTTCAAAAAATTGCTTATATCAGATATGTTTAAAATGTTTTTGTTTTTGTTGCCAGTTTGAAGTGGAGATCAAGTCAGCACTGCAGCAGGCACCGCGTGTAGAAGAACATCTTTGTGTAAATATCAGTCAATACGTCTTTCAGTGTTTTAGGGAATGTAACATAAAAGGCACATTCCTTGCCAAAACTTCCTTTGTGCTGGGCTTCTCTCTAATGTAATTTCCATCAGTTAAAGAATAAAGAGAGCATGTTTTGGGGCCCATTTTGCTTGGCAGTGCACAAAGGAAAAGAAGGTTGGGGGGGTTGAAAGTATTATTTCTCAGCTACTTCACACAAAGGAATACTGTAGTGCTTTCAGAAATCTCTTGGTACAAATGCCTCCTGTCACAGGCGATCAGTGTTACGCCATTTTGACACAGCTGTATGGGATACTGCAGTCTGTTATAAAATTGTTGTCCTGGGCTTGGTACAGGAGGGCTGGACCTGGGCAAGAGCCATAGGTCTGATTTTCCATACTCCCCTGGGTGCTAATTGTGGAGCAAGTGAGTAGCTTTTTGGAAACGGTGCTAACACAGTGCACTTAAAGGATGAGGTTCACTTACTACAGAGCTGCTTGGAGAGAGGCTGGCTTAGAAGACTAAGGGTGTCTGTCTTCAGGTCTGTGCAGTCATGCATACTGTCTTATAAAGAGGAGTAAGAGACATCCTCTATTGCTTGCGCGGCACTCATGTTGACTTGGCCTTCTGATTTTGTGGGTGTGTCTCTATCACAGCCATGATGGTTTAAAATCAGGTTGTTCTTTCCCTAGTTCAACTTAAAGACAACAACTTGTTAATGCTCCATCTTAAAAAGGATCCAAATAATGTAAGAGCCTTGGATGGTTTTGGGGACTTATTATTTCAAGCTTTTATAACCATAGCAATAGATATCCTACCAGTGCATTATCCCAGCCTGAAAAGTTTGACCGTAGAACGCAAGGTGCATAGCTCTGTCTTATGCTGGCAGAAGTGTTTTCTGCCAGTCCTCTGTACTGGGAGCCAAGGTTTGACTGGGAAGAACAGCTGAACTTCCTCGCCTCAGAGGGGTAGTGAGGGAAGAAGCCAGGAGCTGTAAACTCTGTGGGCAGTGCTGTTGCCAAAGAGGGAATGGCCCTGGTTGCCAGCAGTTAGCCTGGTTCAGCAGCTGCCTAAAGACATCAGGAGGAGAGACTGAGCTGTGTGCTTGGTGTTCACTGAAGTTGTTCTGTTGTTACAGACCCACACAGGGAGAAGGTAGACGGTGAGGAGCTGAAGTTTCCTGTGGTTAGTATAAACATATGCACATGGATGAGCTTCATGCTTGTTAAACTTCTGTCCCTGTTGCCCTATTTCAAATGATCTGTGTAACACTGAAAATGAGATAACGGTAAATAAAATGTTAAGCCTACTTTGCAACTGTCAATAAACAAATGTCTCCATTATCTGTTGTGTGCACACACTTTGTTGTCAGATGTTTCATGCAGTCCTGCTGCATGATGCTCTTTTTGTATGTCTCTTCCTTTTGGGACTAGCATATACATTTTTTCTCCTAATTACAATCTCGCACTGCTTTAACTAGTTTAAATTAGAGTGGCCATCACTTCATTAACGTGTCAGAAGAAAGTAAGATGCAACTCCCTTGACTCCTGCTGGTCAAAAGTACTTTGAATATAGGTGACTTTATTCCCACACTTAAAATTTCAATATACTGTCTTTTTATTCTGGAAACATCAAACTTCCTCATCAATGGACTTACCGTGAGAACATCCTCCAGATCTGGCTCTTTGACTTAAAACAGAAGCTGAAAATTTCATCAGACTTACTTCTGTTATGCTGAATTCCATCAGATTTTCTTGGTGTCCTTATGTTTTCAATTTTTATGAAAGTGCTTTGCTTTTTCAGTTTTAAGAGTTGGTTTCTTGATGTTGGTTCAGTATTATCATGTGTCTCTGGTACATGGCCCAGTACAGCATGCTGTTGTGCTTGGAGGTGGCAGTAAGAGATTTGAGAGTAAAAGTAAAGAGTAAAGTAAGAGTCAAGTAAGAGTAAATTTGGAGATGTGAGAGGAGGCAAAGGCCTGTCTTTTTCCCATGTTAATTTGGGCTTTTTTGTTTAGTTCTAATTAATTGCCTTCTAATAAGTGTGAACCCTTCAAACTCCATTGCTAGTTTTGTTTTTCCTGTTCTTATTGGAGAAATACATCAATATTTGATTCTGACACATTTTGAAACAAAATTGGCATATTTCTTTGCTAGTATATTTTAGCAAAATTGCACAGCCATTGCATGATGAAAACAACTAATTTTTGCCTTTGGTATTCATTTTATTCACAGTGAGAAGGGGAATCCTGATGTGCAAATGAAGGGGACTTTGTATTTGCATAAACTGTTTTCTGTTTTGGTCTTTCAGTCTGGTTTTTCCCAGCTATATTGTATGCAGGCATTTATGTGTCAATTTATGTGTCAGTTTAACAGTTTCCCTCAGTAGTTTCTGTAGTCTTCCAGGTTCTTTTGGGTGCTTACTCTTGTATTTCCCTTTAAAAGACTTTTCTGTCCTAGATATTCTTACAGCTTTGCTCAGACTGCCGGGTCAGGTTCTGTACCTTTTAAATGAACTTAATTTTGTGTTCAGCCTGGGCCAGGTTTTAACTTCATTTGCCTTAAAACTGTGGTTCCATGCTTTACTTTCACAGTAAAGGCACGCTATTTCTGTACAAGTACATGGTATTCCTTTGTATTTGCTGTTGGTTACTGTTGGGTGTAGGTTACTGCTAACACAGTAAGAAGAAAGGTTTGTATCGGTATTTATATAAGGTGTGTGGTTTATTTTTCCCATTTGGATGTGTTGTTAAATAATAGCCTCTATAGCTCAGTGCTGTTTCTAGGTAAGTTTGTAAAAGTACACACATCATTTAAGGACTGAGGTGGTTTTTTTTCTTTAATGGAAAGTACTATCCAGTCTAATGTGCTGGACTACAGCTGTGAAAAGTGTTCTCTAGGTCACTCTGGTGACGTGTATATAATTAGTTCTGAAGAAGCAAGATTGAGTATATACTTTGTGATCATCTGTCTATTAAAGTAGGTTTGTGTCATTTCCTGAAGCAGACGTAGAAAGCTTTAACCAAGTTGAAGTAGCCCTGGTGATACATTTTGACTTGGCTTGGGTAGAGCATCCTGCACTCTGTGGGCAGAAGGAGACAGGTGCAGCCTACCTTATTGTGGCACAAGAAACAGTTATTTGCTCCTGCATATCATCTGGCCTTGGTTTTGATCTGCCCCATATTTGGCTGTGATGTGGAGGGCTTTGAGAACTTTCTGCTTTCTGAGGTTGAGAGCTCCTCCCCCACAGGCTGGGCCTGGCCTTGCTACAGGCTAAAAGCTCTGTGAGGAGGAGAGATGTGTATTTCCAAACTGGTTGGCGACTGCTTAAAAGGAGGGGTAAATGCTGAAAAGACAGGCTTCCTCCTGTCTGGATGACCAAAATGAGGCCAGCTGGGAATTTCTGTCAAGGAAAACACCTCCCCCTTGGAGTGATTTAAAGCAGAGTCTGCAGCCAAATGTGTGGGGCAAAGGAGAGGTTTATGGTGAGCAGGTCATTTCATCCAGCATCTGTGGGAGTTGTTTCTTCTTCTCTGTTGTTTTATTTTCTCTTTAAGGAAGGTGGCTTTCAGGTATGGCACAACGTTTCCGTCCTGCCAGAGTGATGGATATGGTCCTCAGAGAGAGGGATGCAGACCTCTGTGTCGTGCAGACTGCTGCCGGTTGCCATGGCAATAGAAAGCCTCCCCAGCCAAGGATGAGAACGCTCCATCGCAATGTCTTCGATGGGAGATGGCTACGGCAGCAGAGACATCTCATCCTGCTGGGGAGCAGAGCTGCCTTAGAGTATCTCAGTCACGACTGAAATGTACTGACCCTACTCAGTGTGATTGTGGATCACAGGATGAGGGTGTTTATTTTCAGACTGAAAGGTTATCACGGCATATTGAAATACATCACTGCTGTCATGTGAAAAACCAGACATTTCTGCCATACTGTGTTCCTTCTGCCTAGCAGTGATGCTCTTCTCTCACTTCCTGCACGAGAGCGCAAGTACTATAACAGACTGCCTTAGCTAGATCAGTCAAATCCTGTATTTAGTCATCTTTCTCTTGGTTGGTGAGTTACATTTCAGTATGCCATGGGCAACTATAAAGACGATTCTTATATAAGCCACTTTAATTGAGTTTGTCAACTTTAATATCCCATTCTGATCTCATTTACTGCTCTTCAACTTCACTGACTTCAGCAGATTAATTTCTGATGCATGGGGTCACAACAGAGTTTCATATCTGAAACACCCAAGTGCTGCAGTGAGGAGAGGCAGCTGGCAGTGATCTCTCCCATGTTGCTGTTTTCACAATGTAGCCTTTCCATCAAAGAATAATCCTGGTCCTCATATCATGCAAATACCCATTGGTTAGAAGGGAAACTGATAGCTGTTGCTGTCTACAGACAAAACATGTTCTGAATTTCAAAGTTGTTGTATTTCCTCACTCTCTCTGCACACACAGAAATTCTATAGAATTGTTTGAATTGTTTGTAGGCTATAGCCTGTATTTTCATGACTCTTATTTTACTTCATCTAGTCTGCTGTAGGTGTTGCCAATGTATAAAAGGCAAGCAATGAAGAAAATCTTCAGTACGGTGTGTTTGAAAAGCTTTTATAATAGTTTAAGTCCTTGCCACTGTGTGGGTAAAATGTAATTAAAGCAAGAGCTGCATTGCAAATGATGCTAATTCTGAAAATACAGGAAGAGTATATCATCAAAGTTTTTCTTTCTGAAAGCTTTAATTTTGTAAAAATACTGGAAAGCAATTGAAATAGAAGCCTGGTAAATAGTGCAAAAGTATTTTAGTAACTGTAGTACTAATGAGCAGAGCATACTTTTTTTTTTTCCCTTTATTTTTTTTAAATGGCATTAGTATTCCAAACAGCAAAATCCCTGGCTGGAGAATTGTAGAAATGATGATTGCTCATTAGCAAATAGAATACAGATGTTCTGTTCATTTTGCCTGAGTGCTTCACATAAACACCTTGGGGAGTGACTGGCACAGAGTACAAAACTTGATAGCATAACGCTGTGCTAAACACTTTGGGGCTGGCAACAGAAGCAGAAGCATAGCATGTAATTTTGTAAAATTTCATGTAATTTTTAATCATTTGTAGTGTTTGTGTAATGCGGCAACCTTCATGGGAAGTGTTGGGGGATGTGTATCTCTACAGGGCCGTAATCAGCACCAGAAATGAGAGTTGGGTCAACTTTGTCTTTTCATGTATTTTTGGTTGACTTTCTGCCTTCAGCTTAGAAAAGAGCAAACTTTCATCCCCCCTCTATGTCTATAAGTCTTGTGTCGGTTGTATGGTTTTGTATTTGCCTGACCACTTGCACAGAATTTCTTGGGCCTCTGAGGTGGCATCTTTTTGGGTCTTTTCTCATGCGACTTCAGGTGGTGTTACCAGGTAAGAAATTTGTTGTTCCTCCTCTCCCTTTCTTCCATTCCTCCGTGCTCCCCTCCATCAGTAATCTTAATTGCCTTTTCTTATTTTTCTTTGAATTTTTAATCAAATAGGTGCCATGACTGTTTTCAAGCCGCATACTAAAAAAGGACTGGAGTAGTAAGGCATCTCTGGGGACTTTCTGACAGTTGTATATTGGTGGCTGTGGATTTTTACATCCCAATATGATGTTGCTGAATTCTCAGTTCGGCTGTGGTGCTTATGGAGCAGCTGAAAGGGGGGATGCACCTACTCTGCTGGAGGAGCCGAGTGAGTTAAGCCTCTCTGGGTCCCTTAGTCTTGGACTCTTCTCCTTGCAGAATTTTGTAAGAGAAAGGTCTCCCTTCCAATGAAGATGCAGGAATTGTTTGGTTTTTAAAACCTGTGTAAGAAATGCCGAACCTCATTCTTGCGATCTGGTAGACTTCTAGGGAAAGGGCATTCCTAGCTGTGGTATTACTCTGGCCTCTTGCCATGATGTGTGTTGTACTTGTTTAGTTGCCAGGGCCAGACTGGGAAGAAGTAGAATGAACTTCTAATGTTTCAAAATGCATTTATTTTATTAAAAAATGTGTTGATTCCAATGGGTTGGTTTTGTTAATTTCGGTTTGGTTTGGTTTTTTTTTCATTGAGTAAGAAGTCTTCAAATTACTGCCGTAACACCACAGAGCAGTATAGTTGTGCTTCAAAGCAGTTTCCAACCTGCAGTTTCAAACTGCAGCTGAACTACCATATGCCAGACCTGATTGCCTGCTACAGCTACGCTGCAAATTATTATGCAGCAGTACATCCTTGGCAAGCAGTTATTAAAAAATGCTTTTGTGGGTTTTTGTGGTTTTTTTTTTTAGACCTTTTAAAGTAGCTTTTTCTTTTCCACCTTAGTGGAAAAGTCTTAAAAGCATTAGCAATCTCAGCACAAGATTTGGTCAGATGATACAAATGAGAAGATGGCGTTGGGCACCCAGAGAGCTGGCTGTAGCCTCAGCGTTTGTTGGTTGTGAGCTTCCATCCTCTTTTGAAGCAAATATTCAAAACTAAATTGAACTTATTAACATCAGTTTATCCTGCTGAGTTGAAACCAATCTGTCTAAATGTAAAAAAAAATAGTAGGTATCAAAGTTAAACCACTTCTAGGGGCAGAATCAAATTAAAGTGAATTGAAACAAGTTGGATCAGCATGAAGTGACTCTGTTTGTAAAGAGTACTTTGCATTTCTATATCTTTTCACAGCCATAATTGAGAGAATAATATTGTCAACTTCACTTACAAAGCTGCTGTTTGCTTCCTCCTTTTGCCCTAAAGCAAACAAAATAGGAAGGCTCCCAATTTGGAACCTATTGAATGAACCCAAATCACTCATGTGCTGTTTAGTTGTCGTGGCAGCAAGGCAAATAGATGTGAAAAGATTAGCCAAATAAAAAGGCAAAAACCTTGGCCCTCTTGTAAGGATTTGGAAACCCAGTTAGTAGTTCACCAGTTGTTGAAGCTGCAGGATAAAGGCATGTAGGAAAAAGCAGGCTGAAAGTAAAATGCCTCATCTGTGAGATGTGTAGGAATGGGGCAATTTTTGGGATAAAGTTTTAAGTTTCAGTGTTGTCTCTTCCTTCCTGTTTCTGTTTCATTGCAGTTTCAATATGTGTTGAAAATCACGTTAACAAATAACAAGGTTGTGAAGGAAAGCATTTAAAGAAGAAAATTAATGATTGTGTCAACTTGATGTGTGAGACACTGCCCTGTTTTGCAAAGAAGATATATCTAGGGGGGTGTTAGTGAGGACATGAGGTTTCTCATTCGATCACATTAAAAAAAAACTGATGAATTGGAGAGTTCAGGACAGTTACAGCAGTTACTGTCAGCTGAGACACATGTAGTAGGAGAGAGTCAAGGGCTCAGAAACCTTGCAGGGTGAGTACAGCAGCCAGGCAGCCTATGCAAAAGAGAAAAATTAAACTCCGCCATTTAGAAGGATGAGGCACATTACCTGAAACCACAGTATCTGCATGGAAATAGGATGTGCATTTGAGGCGGTGCTATTCCCAGGGCTTTGCTGACACAGGTTTGGTGGACATTAGGTATAGGTGAAGAAGGGTTGTTCCTGTGTATCTTACTCTAGAGTCCACCCTGGAATATACAGGCCCAGGGCTCTGTTAGAGGGAGTCCAGATGGTCTGAGCCTTTGGTCTCCTGTCAGTGCTGAAGATCTGACATACTTTACTTTAAAATTGATAAACGGAGTGGTAGAGAATCGTTGGTGTGATATGAATTCTTCCCACTGTTATTAAATAATAAACAGGACCACAGTGACCTACTCACTCTCTAGAATGGAGTCTTCTGTGGCTTAATCATAGTAATGGCTTCGTGTTTGAACTACATAATGTCATGGGTGAGATGTGGGTTGTTGAAGACAGGGGCAGCAGAAGGAAGTTGGTAGATTGATACCATAACATGTGCATCATAAAATAAGGTAGTAAAAAGCTTCAGGAAATTATATTTCTTAAGTAATGCAGTCAGAATTGCTCTTAGACAAGATTGCTTTGTATTTACTGGCTGTGTTTACTGCTTTTTCTGATGTGCCTAAATAGGAAAAACAGGTATTTGGAAACTTCAGGGAGTGGAAAATGGAGTTCTAGATCCGAATCTGTGCAGTTACTTTTGGGAATAACACAGCAGAAGGAGTGAGCTTGATGTGCTGCACAGCAGATGCCAGGATTATATGATGTGGAAGGAATTTTTTACTTCTAAACCCTTTCAGTGTGATGAAATGCAGGGGAGAGGAAGGAGGGGCTGACATAAGCGCCCTCATTTTTTTTAACCTCTTCTGTGCTCTGAATCCAGAGGTACCAGTTGGTTCATGCAGGCAAAGCTGATCTGCGTAGGTGGACTCTACCAAAATAGTAATTAAATGTAGCGTATGTTTCTGGACTGGAGCTAAAAGGGAAAAGAAAATAGTACTATTTATTCTGTGGTTTAAAGTTGTGCTGCTATAAACAGAAAATGCAACAAACGGAGAATTGAGTTTGCGTGAAAATTGATGAAGAGTACAGTGTGTCTATTTTGGTATTTATGCATCATTTAAAACAGGTTTAGCAGAGTATAAAGCTTTTGATTATAGTCAGTTTGTGTGTTCTACATTGTGCAGCATCTCAAAGTAAAGTGGACCAGCAGTTGTTTACAGAAGCTAAAGGCTTTCAAGACCAGCTCATGGGAGGAACAGATGGTGTTTGGGCATTCTTTTGTGGTCTTGCAGTCCACGCAATGCCATGTTGGGCTGATTCATGGAGATCCATTTGCAGAGGCATCATGGTGAGCTGCTCCATTGAGGGGAGAAGAAACATTTGAATGAACTTTATTGACTTTGCACTGTATTCAATAAATGCCAATAGCTGCTGATAAAATGACAAGAGTATATCAGAGCCTTTATTAAATAGACCGGCGTCCTTTGTGAGTGATGATCCTTTCATTCGGCAGAGCTGTAGGGGCTGTGACAAGATGAAGAAGCCACACAGGTAGGGTTCAGCCCCTGTGTTGATGGTGGGATCAGGCAGGACTGTGTGGGTCACTGCAGTCGGCCTGGTGAGCCAGCAGCACAGAGCTGCTGCTGCTGCTGGGTGAAGGCCCCGGCACTGCCTCTGCGCCAAGTTTCACTCCAACTTCCACCTTGTTGTGCAACTGAAACCAGTGCAAGGTGAACGGCATTCCCGCATGCACAGTGTGTTTTAGCTGGACAGCATGGACATGTTTTTCTTGACTAATTTAATGAGGGTCAAAATGCCAGAGGGAGGGAAAAGGCCAGAGGAGCTACTCTAAAGCAGGGACAGCAGTGAAAGCCCAGGTGACAAGATCCTTGCAGTGTTTCCCTTTTAGGCACTAACAAAGCTCCGGGTGACTTAGCATTCAAAACCTGTTGAACCTGTTAGCAAGCTGGGAGCCCTGTATCCTTGCTGCAGACTGTTTGTTTGTTTCTACTAACTGCATTTCAATTGCCTAGTGATAGTGTTTGTTTTCCTGGAATTTGCTTTCTGGTGCAGGGTTTCAGTGGTGGCTCATGACCAGCCCTGCAAAGGTGGTGTTGCTGCAGGCCAAGGTCCAGAGGGGCTGGTGGCACCTCCAGCCCTGCCCTGAGAACAGAGGAAGAGTGTGGGGCCTCTAAAAGGCTGCATGTGTGGAAGCAGGGGAGTCCTGCAGTCTCTTCCTACTCCCGCTGGCAGGCACGGTCGGCATTAAACCCATTGCTTTTATAGGAACAGGCTGACCTACTTATTAACGCATTGTATTTCAGTGTTCGGCAGTGGCTGTCTGCCCCAGAGGGGTTGTGTTTCTGGCCCTGCCAAAACTGGGGGCCCCAGCCCTGACCCACCTGTGCTGAGGGCCTTGGGCTCGGAGTGCTGGTGTGTCTGGCCAGTGATGAGGGGCTCTGGTGCCACAGCAACGGGCATCATGCACTTAACCATGTGGAAAATGGGAAAAAGCCTGCTGGAAGGACTGATACATGCCAAAGAGAAACAGGAAAATAGAAGGGAAAATTGGAGGGGAGTGATGCTTCAGTATCGTGAGAGGTTTTGAAAAGAAGTGTGGTTTTGAGTGCATTCTGTAGGGTAATGAGGGGCAAGCCACCAATTGGCAATAGCTGTGGGTATACTTAGGGTACTTGAAAGGAAAACTGTTTTGCCAGCTTGTGAAATTGAGTGATGGTTGTAGTCAGCTGCTCTTCCCTAGCCATAGTTGTAAAGCAGGGTAAGGGACTGTTTGATAAGAACACAAGTAAACAAGCAAATTTGGAGAAAACTAAACATCTGTGAGGGGTCAGTTCAGTGAGGAGCTTCCTCTAGCTTCTGTCAGCTGGTGGCACTGCGGTAATGTAAGATTTGTGCGTGTGCATCTCATCTCTTGGAGGTGATGGCATCAGCCAACATGGGAGGCAGTCCTGCAGGTCTTTTCTACCAGGGCCTTGGTCTGTTTTTTCAAATTCAGATTTCTGTGAGCAGATGACAAACGTGTGGTGATGGAGAAGATGGGACAGCACCAGGAAATGGCCTTTCTGTAGCAGACTCTTCCTGCTGCTTCTGTTCTGAGGGGCATTCAGTTTTTCAGGGCTGTTGAATAAACATTTTGCTACACCTGTGAGGAGTACATGCTCCATCCATCTTCACAGTGACGTAGACTCTCTGTGTTGGTCTGGATGAAATATACACCCTTACAGGTGTATGCACCCAGGACAATGACTTGCCAGTAAAAATGGATCTGCTGCTCTGATGGAACTCTTCAGCCAGTTAAAATAAAACCAAATAGAAAATTGGCTGGGTTGTATAGAGGTTTTATGAAGGTGTGGTTAGTTCCCAGTCTGGATAGCCCACACAGTTGTCCAAATAGTTAAAGCTTTCCAAGAGATTTTCTCCAGGTTTGCCCCATGAAAAGCTGTGACCTCCTTTGTTAAGGACGCTGCAGGGTAGCTTTAGCTTTGGGGACCATGGGAAGTGGCGTTCATGAAGAACACACACTCAGCCAGAGTGTCATCACAGGTTTTTCTGCAAATTTCATTTTTCTGTCTTTTGCGCTTTTTCCCCAGTATCTTGTATGCATACGGATGTCTCTTTTTCTTTGATGTACACATATACCCTTGTCAAACTACTTAATCTAAAAGTTTTGAAAGAAAAGAGAGAGTTTATGTGTTTAAATTCTTGAGAGGCACTCTGCTATCATAATGATAGAGCTGTAGGATTACCCAGAGATACAAAATGACAGACATCGTAGTTAATACTCATCAGCATCCTTTCTAGCAATCTCAGAGCAGTCCCATCAGTAAAAAGCCTAAGCCTAAGCATTATCCAGATCATGATTGAGGGCCAGATCAGATTTGATCTTCTAGGTGACATGAGAGAAGTAGAAAAGGAAGGTTTCCCCCTTCTAGAACTAACTTTATAAATAAGCTGGTTGTAACTTGCAAATACTTGTGTTAAAATACCCAGTAATTACATGAAAACCAACCTCAAACATGTTTCCAGACACTTTGCCTTGAAACTGAAAGGAAGAGAGCTTTTTACATTCATCCTTGATAAAGGAAGATGTAGCTCAGTGCTTCCCCAGCATTAAGATTATTTGGGGGTTTATGAATTCCAGGCTCTTCCCAGTCAAAATAAAGTCTTACAATATTGATTTTTAATGGGGCATAATTACCACTAATAGACTCTTCTGAAACAAGTGAGTGGTATAACTTACCTTTAGCCATTGTAAGGCTTTACACTGTTTTCCATAACTGTTATCATTGTGCAGTCTGGTACTTGGTTTTTGCACTAAGGTGAGCCCTGTAGCTATCAGGTCTCTAACTTCACTGGAATGTCACTGAAAGTTTTGCTTAAAATAGAACATTTTCGTTGGTGTGTTCCCAATGGAAGAATCTTTGTGGCTTTTATAACAAAGACTCTACAACGACTACAATGCATGCCATTAGCATGGTTTTCATACCAGATGAAATGCTGCACCAGGTTTATGAATGTTTTTAAATTGGTTCATCAGGTATGTATTAGGGGAGGGCGAAGGATCCCGGTTAAGTTTTCAGTTCTGTGCCTGACTGTGTGAAAGACAGCAGTTTGCCTATAAATGATGGCATTAAAATGAAAAATAAATAGGAGCTTTTTCCTTCTTGAATTTGCTCTTCCAGAGGTCCTCCAGCCTTGTACTTTGGGATTTTTCTACCCCCTGGTGGAGACAGGAAGAAGGGAAGTTGGGAGGTTCTGCGTGGGGAGGGAAATCTTCAGTAGACACTGGGCTATTTAGAAACTCTTCATCTTGTGGCCGTGAGGGGTGGTGAGATGGGTCCGGAGGGCCTGTGTGCGGCGGTGGGTAGCTGTCCTGTCTGTCCATTTGGCTCTCCCATGAGGGGGCAGGCAATCATTAAGATCAGTGTGCAGAGAGGCAGAGATGGGGACAAGGGCAAGATGAATGTGTGCTCTCTGTTTTTTTCTGTTATAATCGATCTGATTACCAAATGTTATTAAGATGTGTTTCCCCAGACAGCCTGTGCTTTGCTCTCACAGACACGCGGAGCTGACACACAGATCATGCTAGTAAATTGAATTTGAGCTGGCAGAGTTAATATGAACTGTTTGTGGTACATACATGAAGCAGAACTCTAAAAGGCCAGAGAGATGCCTGTGTGCTGCACTGGCAAAGATTACAGAAACTCATGCTTAAAATCAGTAAACCAGCTTTCACTAGAATTTGTTGAAATTGTGGAATACATAAAGAAATGTGGAGCATTTTTTTCTGTTTTGTTTGTAAACACAAAATTGAAGAGTTCCTACTTGCTAAAAACAAACCCTCTCTTTCTTCGTGGCAGCCTTTACCATGCCCCCTTCTTGGCTAGAGTGATGGATGGCCATTCCTCCTCAGCAGGGACATGGCCTCCCCATCCATCAGGGATTGGGAGCTACGCTGGGGAGCTGCAGTCAGAATGAGATCTAGCACCATTTAAAAGGTGGTTTCCTCTCCAGCCTTGCTGTATGCTCTCAAGAACGGGGCAAAACACACTTGTGATTCTGTTAATGAAGGCACTAATTTTTAACAAAACTGTCCTGAGCTGTAGCTAAGCTGCCCAGCTGTTCCAGTCTGGGGCTGAGCCCTGCAGGATGCTGGTATGCTGATCCTCTTTCCATGGCCACTACTCCCTCTCTGGATTGTATACCCATGTAAGTGTTTTCCTGGCTTACAGCCACAGCTCTCACTGCTATCTGGATAAAGCTTCATTTGATTTTCTTAATGTCCAGTAACTTCTGCTAGGCTCAGCCTGTGCACGTGGTCAGTTTGGGTCCCTGTTCACCACAGGAACAGAATGGGATGACAGCCCCTCAGCTTACTAGCTCTGTTTTGTGAAGCAGATACACTTCACACCTTTCAGCTAAGGATCTGAAAGAGTTTGCAAAGGAATTGTGGTGGTATTCTGCCCATTCCTTACTCTTCTGATAGCCTCACCTGTCAGCTAGTGGCAATTCAGACTTCAAGGAGTTTGAACAGGATCATTCATAGCAATTAGAGGTTAGCAGAAGTGGTTTCCTGTGTCTCGACTTCTTTTTAAATTAAAATGTAATAGAAAATAGTAAAAGGTTAGAGGTCGTTTCAGCCTTTTTCAGTAGAAAGGAGCTACATGATCACAGTTTGTCAAGTTAGAAGTGTTCAAGGAGCATGTAAATGCCACTTAGCTGCAAAGTCATGCCTTAGTGCTCTCTCTCTAGAGACTCAGGTGAATTGTTGTCTCTTCACATTTCAGTTCATGGCATTTCATATTTCCTCAGTTTTTCAAAATGTTTAAGTAAAGAATTCCAGTGAAGCCAATATTTAACTTACAGGTCTGCTGCTATGTAGCGCAGATGGCACTAAATATTTGCATTAGCAAAGTGTTTACAGGAAGATCTGAGATGCATATGCAACTGAATTCAAGAAAAATGTAAGCAAAAGCACATTAGCTAGTTTTTCCAGGTTTGCAACATCCCTTCTACAAAATGTCTTCTGTGAAGTATGGAAGTAAGAAAGGAAAACCCCTTAATAACTAGGGTGTACTGTTTAGTCTAAACAAGCTCTGTTGCACTTGTTTTAAATAAATCCTATTATTATGTGTGCTATTTAAGCTAATTTCACTCTTGAAGTCTCTTCAGGATTTAGGCAGCTTATGTTCACTGTGTTGCTTTCAGCAGAAGCATTCACAATTCTCAGACTATTGATTGTTGTAATTAGAAAACAATTCTGCTACTCTAGGGGGTAACTCATAGGTGTTTGCTGTGAGAATGTGAAGATCTTCAAAGGCTATCTTTGTTTTCGTATTTCATTATAATAATCCTTCAAAAATGACATTACTTCCTTCTCTGCCTTACCTGTTAGCCTGCATCTCATCCTTCAGCACACCTGGAAGCTCTCCAGCAAAAAAAAAAAAAAAGTCAGAAGGCCCTAAACACTAGATCCCTACTCTTCTGTCATTTACTTTATTTGAAAATCGAAGTATTGCAGGAAGAGTGAAACCCGTTTTGTCAGGTGATGGCAGTATTGCTGGGGCAGTCTTCCTCCATTGATTTCTGTCTGAGAAGCAGAAGAGCAGCTTGTTCCAGCCATGTTGAACATCACTCCCTGTGGAGCGTGCTCAAGCACCATCCACAGACCTGGGTGAGTCTTCAGTATCTCCATGCACAGTCTGGGGCTGTCTCACAGCAATACGAAATAATGATTGTCAAGAGCTGTGTTAAAAAATAGGCTTTAGTCTGCTTCCATTTGTTTGGGTAAGTTTGTGTCTAGTCCTGTTGATCTCTTAACATGGATTCACTTGCAGAAGATTGGGGGGCAGGGGGGGAAAGCTGCCCCAGCATGGTTTTCAAGTGTGCTTAATAGTAGATTTTCAAATTTAATAATTTGATTTATTTGTTTATTGATTGATTCATACAAGTCATTGTTAGTTCGTCTCAGTCTTGGGAAGGAGGGAAGTAAATGGTACAGGCTTTGATTTTTCTTTATAATTTGTCTGTCTGCCTTGGACATAATTCTACAAACAAAAAGTGATCTGTTCTCTCAGGTGTGACTTTACTCAAGAATTAGCACATAACATATCTCCATTTATCCACTGTCTCTCCTGGGGAAAAAACCACCTAATCTTGAACTTGAGGGTGAGCCTGGGCTGGCTGCCACAGCTGTTATGGTGTGGACTTGAGCCCTGGCGGACTGCATGCCTGCCTGTCTGTGAACCTGCTAATTGGTCGTTTTTATACTGCTGTTTTGGTAACATAGTTCTGGTAGCAATTCTAGCTCTCCTGAATACATCCACACCTTGAAACCTAGGATTTTACAGTGAGAACTGTTGGGCTTGCAGCCAATTTTCCCAGCCTTTCCTTGGCTCACGAAGAAGCCTGCGTGCACAGACCTCCCTGAGCTATGGACCACCATACTCCCCCTCTGGTTCTCCCAGTCCCATGTCTACAAGGCTCTGTCTGCTGGCACCTCTCTGCACTTTCCTGTATGGACTGGCTCTGCTGTCCTGCAAAAAAGGCAGAAGAGAGAAGGCGAGAGTCTGAGGAGGAGTTTAAGTGCAGGCATGGGAGTGAAGTAAGAGAGTTGAGACCACTTGGAAGCCAGGTCTCCCATGGCTTGCTCACTGGCTTTCCTTCATAGTGCCATGGATTAAGTGCTACTGGAGTAGCCCCTGGCAAAGTAGTTTTGCTTACATGCTTAAGGTTGCTGCCACAGAGCTCAGGCTGGCTGCATGTAATAACTGAGGACTTGCATCAGCTCTCCACTGCATTGACTGTCAGGTATGAGGATCCAGCTCTGTGCTGCTCTCCACCAAGTGTAGATAGCCACTGAGGTTCAGGTATCCTGCCTGAGTTCAGCAGCTCAGTGTACATTGCACACTGGATGCTGATAGGCATGGGTCCTGTGCATCCATATCACTGCCCATAAACATTTTGCAGGTTGGCTTTGTCATACAGTGGTGCAAGATCTGGTCCTGGAGTGTCATCCAGGACCAGATCATTCTGATGCTTCTGCAGGTTTGTGTAGATGGGCCTTTGTGTACATGTCCACTGGCATAGTTTTCTCATGACTGTGTTTTTGTACTCTTTCCCACTCAGAGTTTTGCAGAGAGCTTACTGCTCTTGAGAGGCATAGATTGAAAGGCAGGTGCTGGAGAGTCCCTTTCTGTGGGTCACATTGTGAGCAGCAACACTGCTGCTCACATTCTAACTTTTTACTTTGCTCCAGCTCCTGTTAGAAGAGATTTCCTAAAACACCACTGCTTTCTTCTCTAGAAATGTTCTGGTTACCAGTCTGTCTTCAGCAAACGTTGGTTTACTGAAGCTGTCATTAAACCTAATAGTTCTTCTTCCTTTATTTTTCCACCTGTGTCCCATGGTCACTTACTGTTCTGATAGAGTCTTACTTCTTTTCTGCCTTTGTTTTGCTTAACTGGGCAAGCCACGCTCTTTTTCTTCTGTCCCAAAGTTCAGTTGCCCAGCTTTGGGTTTTATTTGCTCCTTGGTTTTGTTTGTTTCAGAGGATGGAGCTCTCCTACTTAGCTCAGGACACATTTGGAGTGAACTCTTTGCGCAGTGACCTGGAGATGCTGCAGCCTCCCCCAGGCTGAGGCCTAGAGATCCTCAGCCCTGTCTGTTTCCCAGAGGTTCCACAGAAATGATTTAGTTCATCAGAATCTGTTCTTTGGAAATCATAGATCTTAAGCAAAATTAGGTTTGTCGTTATTCTTAGCATTTAATCTAAACTGAATCACTTTGTGGTTTCTGTTCCAAAGTCATCCTCATTACTTAAGATAAAGTGTAGAAAAGAATCTATTCTTATTCATTCAGCAGTGTGGATAAAGAAACTTGTCAGCTGACACAGTAACTGGCCTGGCCGTGGGTAATAGCATTTGTTCTCCAATCTGTACTGTGAAGTGTATGTCTTGTGTTGACATAATTCCCATTTCTTTAATGATGCAGATCTCTATCTAGATCCATATCTGATGCAAGGAGTCAAGAGCAGACTCAGTGTCTCTCTCTTAGAAGTCTTTGACCATCTTTCCACAGCGTTTCCAAACACTTGTTTTCTCCTGTTTCCGAAGCCTGGTGTTTCATTATTGCATGACAGTATCCTACCATATAGAATCTGTATTTCTTTTCCTTGAAAAGCACTGACCTTTTTGACACCCGTTTCAATAATAATTGCTGTTCCACCCTGTTTATGAATTTTCCTGTAGTAACACTAGTTCCTTGAGTTCCTCTTTTATTATGTCAGTCTGCCTGCATTATTAACACACAGCTATTTTAGCTGCTAGGTTTTCTGTTCACCTTTTCCACTCTTGTTTTTGGTTTTAGACTCTGTTTTGGCTCCCTAGTTAAGCTATATACAGGCCTTTCACTGGTGGTGTCACATGCCTGACCCCTTTTCTCATCATTAGTAGCATTTTTTTTTTCTTATTGTTTTCATGTTTATCTGACATTTCCCCCTTTGCTTTCTGGATCCTGAAAGTGGTGTAGAATTTATGTTTGCCTCCCCAAGCCTTCTTCCCTTGCTGTATTCATGCAGCAGCTTGTGCCATAGTGGTTCCAGTAGCTGGGATGTTTGGATGAAGCCCTCCTGAAGACTCACCTTGCAGTAAAAGTACCTAAAAAGCCACCTTTTCTTTCAGAACCAGTGGCCAGTGGCTGAGAGAGTAGAGGATGGCTGTGTACATGTCCCCTAGGGTCACTCAGACCATGCGAGCTGCATCGGCTCTTTTCTGGTTGGAACATCTGACACTTGCAGGACTGAATGACATACTCTGTTCCCAAGGTCTAGTGGGCACAAATGTATTTTGAAATAGCATGAGAAGGAAACAAGCGGTTACAACAAGTAAGGTCTTCCTCCTGCCAGCCATCTTCCCACTTTGCTGGAAGAAAACCCTATTGTTAGCAGCAGGGACACGGTGAAAGCTTGAGCAATGATGACCTTGGTGTCCCAGTTAGAGATAACACACATCTGCATTATTGGAGACAAAGAGCATGTGTGTTTGTGTGTATGCGTATCATTTGGTCAAAACCCAAAACTGTGCGCAATCTGTAAAGCTGCAAGGAATTACAGCCCTCATAATCCTGGCTTCCACTGTAGAATCTGAACTGCAGCAATCAGTTAAGAAGACAGTTGAAATTCCTGATGACAAATTAGGTAAGTACATGATGGAACAGAAAATTGTTTCTGTTTTCTGTCTTGTCCTCTGCTAGGCTCACTGACTAGTGCTTTCTCTAGCTGATGTTTTCTGTTCAGTACTACAAGTTGCACAGGCTGGATGGAGTCAAAAAGGACTTTACTGTCGCCTTTGTGACGGGTAAATTCTATTTTCACATCCTTCAGCACTGAAAATTAAGCTCACCAGTAACATACACCAATTGAAAAAATATTTTAAAAATAAAGGAACAGAATCAAAGCCAACACCTCTGTCCTGTTTTTAAGCAGAGGATGTATTATAATACGCCATTTTTATGTCTAAGATGTATACCTCACTTCTTTAGAAGCCTTTTACAAGATTTTTATCTTGCACTGGTAAAATATGTATCAATGTTGTAAGTTTTTATTTTAGCAGTTAATTGATCTTAATCTCTACTACTGAGATGAAAAGTCAGAATCATGCATTTTGGTTTCATACAGCTTGCCAAATGATAGATGAACCTCTTCAAGTTTATGCATGACCTTCTGTTAACTCTTTCTTCTACCATTCTTTTTATTAGAGGCAATATTTAAACAAGAATACAAGTTGTAACTGTTTGGTTATACAGTTTTTCAGCTGATTAAATGGTATTGTTAGAGAATGGAAATTGCACATCATGACAATGCAAAATAGAGGAGCAGGAAGAAGGCTTCTGTTACAAATGTTCTGTGTTTTTGTAAATAAGACCTCAGAATAATTTGTGCCGTGGTTTATTTGGTAGTGCCAGAAATTAACTTCAAACCCAGGAAAACTGACTGGTTTGTTCAGACCCATACCTTTCTTCTTCTGTGTCTCATACTAGATACTTTCAAAGAAGTGGGAGAACCACTGTGACTGCCAGACCAGTTTTGTACTGCTAGTGAAATAGCTTTCTCCTGGCCTCTATTATATAGCTTCCAGAATTCTCATTCTTGGTCTTTCATGCACTGTTGCTGAGGTGTGAATGTAACTTCTCCTTTCTTCCCAAGATCTTGGTTCTGAATCCTACTGATTTACTGCACACTTCCACAAGTGTTCTGTTGATTTTAAGAGCTCTTCTCAACCTTATTTAAATACTTCAGAAGTGGTCTCGGTGGCATCCTACACCAAGGAGTTTGACAGAGTTACAGTACTTACAGTTCTCTTCAGGTATTTTTTCTGTCTTGCGCATTGCAGTTTTATTTTAACAGCCATGTTCTTATTCTGTCATCAGTCAAAATAAGTTAAAAATAGAAAAGAAAAAAAAGGGGGGGGGGAGGGGACCTTCTCTCTATTAATTATTCTCTGTGTCTTTGATCTAACCTGACTCATACCAAGGTTAACCATCATGATGTGGGAGGGAAAAAGGCACATGTATTAACAAAGAAGTTAAGAAGTTAAAGCTATTTGCTCTTTTGCAGTTTGGTAAACCCAGAGGTAGAAGGTGGGAGGCATAGTGATGCTTTTGCAGTATTATCCTACTGCTGAAAATTGGAAACATTAAAAAATCAGATCACAAGAAAAAGAGTAGGAGTCAGCTGTGCTAGGAATCGAGGCAGGAATCTTGTAGAAGGATTGGACTTCTGAGAACAGTGGAAATAAGTTCTGTGCATTCAAGTTACAGTAGGGCATTACAGTGGAAAACAAACCAGTGATGGGTGCTGGTGCAGAAGGAGCCAAAACCTGACATACTGAATGGTGAAGTGAAATTAAATCCTTTACAAAAATAATTGTATTTTAGATGTAGTAACTTTAAATTGAAGAAGATCTTATAAATTCCCTCCTGATGAGGTAACATGGCAATGGTTGCAGTGTACAGATGGTGCAGTTTATTTACTATTTTTTTTTGTCAGTTGGCGGTAACATTTTAGTAGCACCTAAATGTGCATCTTAAGTGCCTTTCTCTAGGCATCTGTGCTGGAAAATTCAGGCCATGGTTGCTTTGAACTGCTTCAAATGCTATTTTCTTTAAAACCTTACAGTATAGCAGTAAAAATAAATACCCTCTAGCAAAATAAAGAGGGACTCTATTATCCTAATTTTTATTACCATTTAGTTGGATGGGAATGGATTTGAAGCATTCATTGAAATCAGATCGAAATTTTAAATTAAATATCAAAATAATACCAATGATTATAAGACACTTCCTCTCTCTCTGAAATGAACTCAGATCAGAGATCAGATTAATACAACTGCTGTCACATGTGGCTTTCTTACATACCTGTTTGGTTTTAAGTATTTTTGTCAATTCTAGAGTAAGCAGTCTGCTACCTGAGGGTTACCCTGTGCATTGCTGAATGTTTGTATGTTATCTCATGCCAAAATATTTCATGCCTACTATTTTGCCTCTTCATATGTCTGTGCCAGGCAGATTCTGATCTACAGGTAATGTGCTGAGTGAAGTTTGGCTCTATGCGTGTCTTGACAATATGCGCTAGATCATAATTCCACAGAGTGATAAATTGTAGGTTAGTTCCTCAGTGGAAAAGCTAGATGCTGTTTACCAGTTTGCAGTTCGCTTTTGAACACTGCTGAATAGGGGCTTGAATCTAAAATGCAGTGAACAGACATGCTGTGAGGTTTATGACTTACCCTTTGGTGGTACCATCTTCATCAAAAGAAGTTTTGTCTTTGAAAGCAATGCTGGCAAATATCACAGGCTCACACTGCAAGGGGAGGTGCTGCAGCTGTGGTGAAGTTCTTGCCCCTTGTTGGCTTTGAACTGCATTGAGATATATGCTTTCATGCCTTAGGAGCTCTTGTAAGTGCTTATGGTTGCTTCCAGGCCTTTTCTTGACACCACGTGAAGGATACTTCATGGATAAGGGACCAAGCACTGAAACTTCAGATTGTAGCATAAAGCACCAAGCGTATAGACAGCAGTCATCTGTTAGGGCTGTGCCTGCTGGCAATTTTTGTCACTGCTTTTTTGTCACTCTCCAGTGTTGCCTGTTTGAGGCTTTGACATACTCTTTCTTCTTCATACAACTCTCAAAATCCTTCATTTTCTTTGTTCCTTACTTTTGTCTTTCACTGGCAAAGCTGGGCGTCTCATGCTTTCAGCTAGCAAAAAAAATGATCATACAGTTTGTGTATGCAGTCGATTCACCACTTTAATTAGCAAAAAGAAACCAGAATGCCTTCATTTAAAAACTTAATTTTCTAAATTCTGAAACTTTGTGTGTAGGCAGGGAGATTTTTAACCTGGTTTCCTGGGGAAAGGAAATTCCTGCAATCATTTTTCACTAACCACCCCTGTTAATAACTTCAGGAGCCTCAGGGTTGATCGCAGGCTTCAGGTCTGGCAGAATTCTTAGTTATGAAATTCACTGCTTCGTGAGCACAGAGAGTCAAGATAGAAGTGAGAGGATTCAATTATTGGTCTGGATCCATGCAAGGTCAGCCCTTGTTGCTGTAAGTGAGAGGATAACACATGGAAGAGAGTTAACAAAAGCACCAGCTGTGTGGAAAGGGCTGTAAGCGCTGGGGCACTGGTGGATACCAGAACTCTAGGCAGGAAATGCTGGTCCAAGCAAAGGTGCTCTTCAGTGCTGTTCCTCATGACTGCTGCTTCTTCTTGACATCCTTCTCAGGAGAGCACCTCCAAATTGTAAACACTGTGCAAGAATGAACTGGCCTTTGTCTTCCCTCAAATATTACACCTCTTCCTATGGACACTGACTGCTGGTCCTCAGCCTTGTCTTTCTTTGCGAACCCAGTCCCTACAGAGGGATAGCCCAAAGCACATTGTCCTGGATCCTACTGACACCACCCTGGGTGTATGTCTTCAAGCCCTCTTACTTCTGCCAAGGCATTCTGGAATAGCTGTCTGTTTCCTTCAGGATCACACCAATAGAAACAGACACCATAGCAGGTGCAAATGGGCTTTGAATCATGCTTGTGCTTTGGAAACTGCAGCTGCAGATACAATCCTGTGTGTAAAGAACTGGTGTTTGTATTGTGAAGTCATCACAGAAACATGGTAGTACCATTAGTGATGCGAAGGCTGAGACTGCACCTTTTGAGATAAACTGATTGCATTGATTTTATCTCAACGCACAGAGTTTGTTACACAAACAAAGCCCGTCAGCAGGAAACATGCTTTTCTGGTTGTGTCCTTTTGTTCTTTAAAGAGCAAAATTAACATGCTACAGTGTTACCCAGTGGTGGGACCATACTTAAAGTTAAACAAGAAAACTGAATCCAGGAACAGCTGATAAGCAAATGCTGAAGTTGGCTGCATGAATTATGATACAGTAAATTCATCTGCTAATAATCTTCTGATTTTAGAGTATGAAAGAGATGGAAGAATTCTGGTTTGATTTGGCTTATTTCTCAGGCTTCTTTGGTTTTCGTCTTGCTTTTCAGTGTTAGGTACAATATTCCTCTTCAGTTTGAGTACAGGGAAACTCCTGCTGTGTAATACGTGGACCTAGTCCTGCAACATGGCATGTGTTGTGGAGTGAAGCTGTTTGGAAGTGGCACT
Organism: Agapornis roseicollis; assembly: GCA_002631895.1. Lineage (NCBI taxonomy): Eukaryota > Metazoa > Chordata > Aves > Psittaciformes > Psittacidae > Agapornis > Agapornis roseicollis. Next base: position 127,754 of record NDXB01012148.1, read on the forward strand.
TTAAGCATAGATGCTTTCAACAGGAATACTGCGTTTGATGTATCTTCATATAATCATGTCATAGAACCATAGGTTAGGGTTGGAAGGGACCTCAGAGATCATCTAGTTCCAACCCCCCTGCCATAGGCAGGAACACTTACCTCTAGAGCTTGAACATTGCCAGGGATGGGGCATTCACAGCTTCTCTATGCAACCTGTCCCAGTGCCTCACTAATCTCATGGTGAAAAATTTCTTCCTAATACCTAATTTGAATCTACCCTCTTTCAATTTGAAGCTATTTCCCCTTGTCCTGTTGCTACATGCCCTTGTAAAAAGTCCCTCTCCAGCTTTCTTGTAGGCCCCCTTCAGGTACTGTAAGACTGCTCTAAGGATTTGAAGATGAATGTAAGTTGGTAAAGCTGCTTGTTGTAGTAGTCTGCTATTGACTTTTGTAAGAGGATATGCTGGCCTGTCCAGGAGACAGTTAAGCACCTGCTTTCCTGTATGTGGGTACCTTTTATACAAATTTAGTCTGCTATTGCTTTAACTTTTTAGTTTTGCACCCTCTTCACTGTTGCTCTATTTACTGTTTTGGCAGTTAAATATGAGTAGCCGTTAGAAGTGTGTTTCCAGCTATTCACAGAAAGGTAGTACATACTTAAACTAATAAAAAAATCCCTTTCTTTTCTTAACCAGTGGGGTAAATTTCTGATTCGCTTAAGCAGATACTAAAATCTTCTCTATTGTATCACTAGTAAATTGATGAGCTCTATACCACGTCACATTACTGGAAATAGATTTGAAATATATAAAGGTACAATATACATATATTTTTAACAGTGAAAAGTAATTTTGTGACATAATAGCTAAAATAAAGTGCCATGAAGCTGTTAGTAGTAAATTGAATTTTTTGGTATGTAATTTACTATAAATGCTGGCAAGCTGAAAAAGGCTACCTCCCAACAAACGCATGCTCATTACTCATTCAGTTTAGTGGCACAGAGGCAGCGGTCGGCCAGGGTGTGCGTTTTTATGTCTGCTTCAATTGCACACTTCATTTATTTGGACATGGCATAGGCGGCTTTTTCTGTCACACGGCATCACTGTGCGATTAGCAAGTTGCGCCCCAGGGCAGCTGGGACGCTTTGCTGGGGCAGATGTTCTTTTCAGCTTATTCAGTGGCCGTTGTGGGTTGTTTACTGTTGTCATAGCTACCTACGTTTCCATAGGAGCCGAGCTGCTGTGTGTGAAGCAAGCAAATATAGTTAGAAAAGAATCATATTTTGTTCTGTCTCTGTAACTTACCATCTGTCAACTGACTGTTCGTTATGGATTCGGAAACCTATTTAAGAATAGCAGCAGCCAGCTGATCATTTTTGCTTATATTTAAGTGACAATGGATAAGGATGCAAATAAGTTGGTGCTTCAGTGGAATCCTAGTATCTTTTTTTAATTTCCCCTTAACTGTAGCAGTTTGGCTTCCAACGCTTTCTCAAACATCGCTGAAATCCCTGTCAACAAATCCAAATGATTGAGTGTTGTCTTCTGCACTGGCTCAGGTGTAGGTGTTGCCTGTGCTCTCCCACTCTACTGTCAGCTCATCCCTCTGTGTTCCTTCTAAATTGTGATGTTGCGCTTGCTTTCGCTGATCCTTTGTAATACAATCTAAATACTCTCCACAGAACTAAAGAGTGAATTCATGAGGCTAAGAGTAAAGGTATCATGCACACATGAGAATAATTTGGTGACATTCATCACTGCACTCTGCTTAATAGCAGCGATGGGATCACATGCAAGTTTGGGGGTAAATTCAACATGTGATTAGGGATCCCTCTGAATAATGAACTCATACCTCTTCACTGCAGAGATTTCGTTGAGCCTGTAGTTTAGCAACGGGGGCAAGAAGATTAGCCCAGTTGTAAATAATGTATTTATTGGTTGATTTTTCCAGATCCTGACATTGATGCTGCCACTGCCATGATGCTTTTGAATACTCCCCCTGAGATACAAGCAGGTTGTGAGTAGATATTTCTATAGCATATAGCAACATAGACATGTAAAGTTAATATTCTCTTTTATAAGTATACAGCATACCAGATCAAAAGAAGGATTTAATGAAGAAGCATAACTTCCCTTGTAGACCCTTACACTTCCTTGACCCTTAACATGAGTATAATTTTGTGTTATATATTACATTCTTTGTTACATGAATAATAGTAATCCATGATCTCTAAAGTAAAAGAGGGGTTATTGTTATTCATGACATACACATAATTGAGTAAACGTACGATTATCTGCATTGCTAGAAAGACCTGGGGCAACAGCCAGGAGAAATGCAGGGAGAGAAAGAGAGCAAGAGAGTGAAGGGTACATGGCATATGGTTTTGTTTTCATTTTGTTTTGATTTGACTCCCATCGTGTGAGTTACCACAGCCATCTGGATACTTTCCATTCACTTGGGCACTGTTTCAACTCCTTCCTTGCACACATCCTGCCCATTTTGCATTTTTGCTCTGATGCAAGGCAGTAGGCAGGCTCCGGGCAGCAAGGGAAGGTCTCATTTCCTGCCAATACTGTCACCCTTGTTCTGTGATCAGACCCAAGGTTTTGATGCTGTGTATTAGAGTGTTGAAGCGGTCTTGGCCTCCACTGTGCTGGGCTGTTCAAATACTGCAGGAATCATCCTGCCCCACAAAGCTTGCAGTGAAGGTATTGGAGGAATCTGTAGAGGAATACGGCTGCACAAAAGCAGGGAGTACAGGAAAACAAACATGTTGCTGGTCAGCAGGCACACTAATGCCAAGTGACAGGCAGCTCTAAAAAATAAAGGCAGAAGTTAAAATAGGAGCCATTATCAAACCTGTTTAACATCACCACCATTGTTCTAGCTCAGGCAACCAAATCCAAATTCCAGGGAAGCCTTGATTAGCTTCGCATTTTGGTACTCTGCCTGGGGAAGAGAGTCAATTACCATCAAAGCAGTTCCTGTGCAGCCAGGGAAAGCTATTGTGAGCTTTCTTTGTGACCCTGCCTCTTGAGAAGCTCCTCTTGGGGGAGAGCATAATGTACCAAGAAACTGCCTATCCTGGAAAGAGAGAAGAGTGCTCCTTGACTTCCTTTCCTAAACAGACTTCAGGGACTCTTGTGCTGTAAAAAGGTGAGCAATCCCACAATGTGTAGGTAGAAAAAGGGAAAGATTTTACTGGGGGAGGAGGTTATTGTAGGGCTTAGTGGGAAGAATGAAGTGAGAGATCTTCAAAAGATCAGGAAAAAAAGAAACTAGGCTTGTGAGGCAGAGAAATGGTGGGAAAGTTGAAGTAGAATGAGAATGCAGGGGTAGAAGGTATGTGAGAGAGGGAAGGAGATGTAAAGCAGTAGGTGCAAAGAAAAGCATAGGGAAAACACAAGGATAATCTATGCTCCTGGAGGGACTGGAGGGCAGGAGAAGACTGCAGACAAGAAAGGAGATTCATAGTAACCTGCATGTACTAAATACACTATAGGTTTTTAACACGTGCATGTTTACCAGCATTGCAGGTGTTTACATGGAAGGGATTTGGAGACTTGGGCACTGTTGTTTCACAGAGACCATAGCTTGAAGGCTGGCGGATGTTTTATTGCTATTTTAGTTTGTAGAGGTCACTCTGAGGAAGGAAATTCTAGCTGCCTACAAGCTTGGCATATCTCTCTCCCCATGTCACCTTCCCAGTGAGCTGTTGTGTCAGGACGTCAGAAGTGAGAGGGGGATGAAAACAGAAAGATGGGCTCTCACTCGCATTGTTCCCTCCTTGATGTCCACAAGTAACAAGGCCTTCCTCTGTGCCTTTAAACTGAAATGCAGGGTCTGTTCAGAAGTTCATGAATCCTTCCAAACTCTGGGTAGAACTGGCTGGTGCAGGAGGAAAGGGCAGAAGTTTTTATTGTAACCTCAGAGGTCTTCTAAATTGTAGAGGAGAAATGTTTTACTGTGTAAGTGAACAGATACCAAAGGATGTGCAATGCATGTGCATTGCAGTTGGGTAGCACTTACCAATTACCATGTTAGGAGAATGTTAGGCAACTTAAAGCAAGTTAATTACTACCACACATTAAGAAAAAATTGCATGAAAAATCACATTTTAAATTAGTTTTCAAATAAAAGCACTTGGGCTGTAAAAACTTCATCACAATGCTGAGCATCATCTAGAAGCTCAGCATTCATTCTCTGCTCTGTCAGTGACTGCAACGATCTGTAAGTCAAGCTATGAATGATCAGGGCAGTAAGCATGCTGGTACCGTTTGATCCCTTGAAGACTGAGAGTTCTGGTTTTTGTATCAGACTGTGGTATTAAGCATGTGCTCAAGCCGTCAGGGCTGCAAAGTGTCCCATCTTCTGAAGACAGGATTTGAAGAGGGAGGGTCACAGTTCACAATTTGGATGCAGGTGTTAATACCTGACTGAAAACTGCTGTTTGGTCTGAGAATCTAACTCAGAATGTGCCAGTTACTTCCATAACAGAGATGCTCACATGAAGGCAGAACCTGAGTTTCATTTCTCGGTGTAACAACTTGATAACTCAGAAATTTTAGAACTCCAGTACATGAAGACCTTTGCCTGTCTTACAGACACTTAGCCATCATTGTGAAATGTGGATACCTCCAAAGTAGATTGTGGCTTCATGTTTATGTGGACAGTTACATGTGTTAGCTTTTGACTTCGAAGGCATCTTCTTGGATTAAAAGCTACCTTTTGAGCAGGATAAAAATCTGTGCTCATCTAGGCAGTGTGGGTGCTAAAAGCATCTTTAGGATGAAGATAGCTACAGCCATTATTCAAAATCTTATTAAAATTTATCCTTTTAATATAGCCTGTCAGAAGGGAATCCCATCTCAGTGGCATTAGAAAATCTACAATAAACTGTTTCTGCTTTGTAGCAGTTTAATTAATTAGCTTTACGCTTTAAATGACCATTTAAAATTCCTTACCTGTGTGTGAAACACTGCTAACAACCACACATTAATCCTAAAATCAGCTTTTGCTTTGATACGAAATCTTGAAATGGTGTCTGAGCTGTTACAAACATTGCTTGCTGTTCTATCCCAGTCACACTGTGCTTTAGTTTTCATGCAGAAATGAAAGACTGAAACACTGTCACTTGGATTATTTAGTGTTTGTGGGGGTTTCAGTTCACAGGCTCATGAATCTGATTGTTAGCATTGTCACTAAAGGTTGGAAATAATGCACTTATAGTTGGGGTGTTGTCATCAGAAGTCAGTTCCTAAAGTATTAACACTTTGTAATATTCTCACAGACCAAATATTTCTCAATTGTGACTAAAGGCAGAAGTTCAGATTGCCTATTCTGTGCAAGACTCTACTGAAACATACAGTCCAGCTGGCACCAAGAATAAAGTATGAAAGATACTGTGATGTGCTAAGAAAGGGCTTGTAGGGACATAACTTTTATTTGCTTTGGTGCATGGAAGTCCTTGTATTTCATCAAGTTTTGTGTTGTTCGATTATGTTTAAAAAGAAACTGCAACTCTGACACCTGCTTTCTTCAGTAGCAGCTGTCACAAGTTACAAATACTTCAGATTTTATTAGTAGTCAGTACATGAATATTAATTCCAAAATATGTAGCTTGCGTTGAAAAGTGTATGTTGTCCTGCAGGACACTGGGGGCTGTCTAGGCCATCTTCAGCAAGTTGGGTCAAATTTCTGGGCCTCTTTTCCCTCCTGGGAATCCAATTCACAAGAGGGGACAGAGGAAAGGAAGGTGATGAACAAATGGTAAAGCTCAGTTCAGAAGTCATGGCTACTAACTCAGTGAATCCCGTGGGTTACTTTTGTACAAGTGTTCAGATTTTTAGTACTTCAGTTCTTACCAATGTCTTGAAAGTAAATGTTACCAGCTGTTACTGCAGTGTAGCATTCCCGATTCTTACAGAGTGTCGCGTCATGGGCATGTCGTTTAGTATTGCCAAACCACCGTGTTTTGCCATGAATAAAATGGAGATTGGTCTTGGTGGGTTTGCAGTATATTTTGACTTCCTGAGATTCAAGTCACTGTAAGGTTTTTAAGTAGCAATACCTTCTTAATTCGTGAGGTCATTCTGAACTTGGAACCACTTCCTCTTCAGGAAGGACCAGTGAGAGGGGAGTGTGTGTAGTGCGTTGCTGCTACGGCAGCTGAAATAATGCTGCATCAGAGGGTTTAAACTGGAAATCTTGATTCAATTCAAGAAGCTCCTCACTCAGTGATATTACACATAGCTTCGAATTCATGAGTAGTTCTTTGCCTGTTGCTGTATAATTTGGGAATTGCACACAAATATAAGCACATTGCTCAAACTGGACGTTAACACTATAGACATCGTGAACACTATAGACATACAGAACAGTGCTCGCAGAAAGGTTTTGGGTAGAAACCAGGGCTCTCAGCTCTTTTCAGCCTTCTGTTTTTGATGCTGCTCGCCCAGGTTAGCTGGAAAGTGGTGGACTTAGGGAGAATTTGCAGCACTGGATTTGTGAGTGGTTCCTTACAGCAGACAGTACTGTGGTAAAGATGTTTGAGAAGATACGTGCATGGACTTTTGCTGGGTGCTTCTTAAAAAGCAGCCTTCTGAGGGTGAGATCAGTGTCTCTCTGGTTTGGAAATCTTTATTAATCTTTGTCTCAAAGTATATGAAACCTAGAATAGATACATACATTTTAATTCTGATGGTAGGGGAAGCAATTCCCTCAAGAGTTCTACTAATATTGTACCTCTAGACTTCTAAAATAGTACCTTGATGAAATTTGCCTTTTAAGCTAATTCAAGTGGATTGTGTGTATGGAAAATATATTTACAGGAATCAAGACAAAAAATTGGTACAGAATTGCCTTTAATAAAAGAGAGAAATCCTCCAAATAGGATCAGATGGAACATGCTGTTTTCTTTGGGGTTTTTTATTGTGTATGAAACTGATAACGATAATGTTCTGTTTGTACTGCTGTAGACAAGTCAGCTTCCAGCCTAACTTTTTACATCAGAAAATGATAAATCATGGACAGTAGAATGTTTCATAAAGCTATTTTTGCTGACAATTCTGTACCAAAGTGGAACTTGGGAAAAGACATTTTCAGTAGGGTTGAAACTTTCCATTCGATTTGCTGGGATTTTGGGGGGAATGGCATCCTTAACTTCCATTAAAGAGGATGTTTCCCATCCCACTCCTCCCTCCCACAGTGTTTCAGTGTTAAATCATTGAAGTGAGGAAATAGAATTGGAAAGAAAACTTCCTTTTATGAAATACTTTATAATTCTTTCTCCCTAGTTCTCATATTTTGATTTAGCAGCATGGTTTAGTTTGTTGTCAAGCAGTTCCAGCATCACGAAATTGAAGACTCTCTAGCTATAGTTTTCTGCTTACACAAATAATAACTTGGAAGATTGAGTTATTTTTATTAAATGTCTTTAGACAAGGTATGAGTGTGATAGGATTATCAAGATGCACTTACCTCCCCGCACCTCAAAGTCTTTTTTAGAGTAATGGCTTGGATGCATCCTTGATTTGCAGTTTGTTAGGACTACAGAGTCTGGCATTTCAGAGCTTTAAAATTGTCCTTGAGCAGTAAAACAGAAGATGTTAGGCAGATGGTATCAAACTTATGCTTGGGATAAGAGCTGAAGTGAATGAAGTTACACATTTGGCAGATAACATTTGCTTTTGGCAACCTCTGATGTCCCATCAATTACACATCATTAGCAATTTCCTATTTTCTGTTCTTGTAGCCTGAGGTACAATATTCTGTTAAACACTCTCCTGGAAGAGAGATTGGCAGAAAAAAGCTGAAGCTGACAGATAGTAGCAGAAACTTGGTACCTCTTGTCTGTAATTTCTTTTGTACTGCAAGAGATTGGTCAGGGAAGAGAGCACTGAGATAAATGCATGTGCCCCGTGATGACAGAAGAGGCAGAGAACCAGTCTGTCCCTACAGGATACCTTCATACTCTAATATTCCAATTTTTAAAGTTCATTTTCAATGAAGACTATTCAGTCTTCCTCAGTATTCTAAATACTGGCTACCTTAACCTAGAAAGTTTAATGAAGTGTATGCTTACTTCCCAGGTGCCATAACTTATGTGTTTGTTACCCCTTTCTTTTTAATTTCCTTGCACAACAAATTGCTCTCAGCACTGATACTTTATTTAACTTCCATGTGCCAACATCTGTCCAAGAAGTTGGTTTCCTTATTTAGTGAGCTGTTGGGGTGTCAGTGTGTCTGACTCTATCCAATGGGTGTTTCCGTTCTCCATTTCAGTTTTGCCAGATTGCCATATTGTATGTTAGACAATCAAACCTTCAGGGAAGGACCTAGTCTAACACGGTTTTGATTGTAGTGAAGGTCTTTGATGAGGATGTTATCTTGGCTGCATGGGGGAGGTTTGCTTCACTTGCACACATGCTTGCAAGTCAGAGATGATGGATGCAGTCTGCCAAAGGATATGATGAAAGAAGTCCACAGTTTCAAATATTTTACTCGGCTAATGTACACACAAGACCATGCTCTGAATTAAAACAGTACTGCACTGGCTGTGGAGTGATCAGGTACCTGAGTACGGGCTACAAAACAATGGGTTTTTCAGGGCTTCTGCTGGATCTTTTTAGCACTACCTAAAAGTAGTTAGAGTTTTGATGGATTCAGATTATAGCATGTTCTTCTACATGGCATTCACTTTGTTGTCTGTTAAACTGTAATGTAGAACTCTGCTACAAAAGACAGATTATTTTCCAACTTGGAGAATTTCAGAAATGCAGTCTTGATTTTCAACATTGGATGAATTGCTTCTCTCTGTACTTAGCCAGTGGAGACTTGAAATGCCAGCAAATCCTACTCAGGTTGTGGAATTCTACCAGAGCAGCATACAGTCCAAAAATAATTTCCCTATTCATGAAGCAGATTAGGGACAGATTCTCTGTACACAGTTTAAGTCTACTCCAGTGGAGGTATTTCCAGGGTTTAGGCTTCCTGAAAGCAAAATGAGATCTGTTGCCTTCTTGAAAACACTGCAGTGGTGAAAGCCAAAAGGTGAATAATGATTCTGTTGTCTCAGGCTCATTGTGTTTTACCAAAACGTTTTGTAAAACCTTTATCAAAAAAGATGCACAGATCTTTTTGCATTGTTTTTTGAGCTGCGTTTCTCAGATATAAATGTCTCTTGGCACTTGCACAGAAGAGGTGTAAATTACATTTCACACTTCTGCCTAGGAATTGGGAACCATGTAACCTGCCTGTGCTGTTGGTTAAAGAAGTATTAGAAAAGAGGAGTCTGGACTGTAAAGTGTTAGTCCAGAGTGGCACTGATTGATGATATGGCTTAAAGTAAATTATCTCACCCCACACCATGAATCTTCAATCTAAAATATAAATAACTCACCTCAAAGTATGGTTTTGAAATGTAATTAAAGTTTGTAAGGTGTAAATGTATCTTTGGAATAAAAGCACCATGTATTTTCCAGTAAATAATCCACAACCCTTCAAAAGTACCAACATATGGAAATAATTCCTTGGATAATAAGTCACCATCTTCATGCAGCCTGCACAAAGACAAGGAAGTGTCCAGGTATCAGGGACAATGTATTAGCAGTTTATATACATAGGGGGTTTGTGTGGTGGGGTTTTTTTCATTATGGTTCCAGGTGTTTACTGAAAGGATACCCTGAATTGTCCAGTGTAATCCTTCTGTTGGTGCCTTTCTGTTTGTCTGTCTGCATGATTTGTATTAGTAGTAGTGGTATTGCTGCATGGTAATTCAGAGAGTTTGAGGAATCAAACATAAAAATCAGGAGCCATAACGCGGCTGTTGCAAGCTGAAGTAGTTCCTGAATTCTGAGTGGTGATTTCAGTACACAGAGCTGTGGTGTATTTAGAGGGAAGCCAAGGCACGAGGACTCTGTGTGTGTGTGTGTTCCCTGAATAACACACCATGATTTGCAAACCTGCAAAGGGTCAGGGAAGATGGAGAATAGGTTTGAGTGGATGTCAATATATAGAAGGTCTAAGCTATGAGACTTGGCAGTGTATTTTATGCATACAGGAGAGCAGAAGAAAAGGAAACTTAGAGAATGTAAAGAAGGAAAGATATGAGGCAGTATTTTTAGAGAAGTGATGAGAAAGTGAAGTGATGGGATTTGTCAATAAGGCAGAAAGGGTAGGAGGGGGGAAAGGATAAGGTAAGCATCAGTTAACTCTGCCAACAGGCCAGTATAATTAGATAACCATGGAGAGAAGAGTTTGAGAACCAAGGAGCCTGTTGTTCTCTTTTGCAGTAGAACTTTCAGTGTGTTTGCTTTAAAGTTTTGCCTGTCTATATATTTAGGCAACATCCACAACTAACTGACATGTGACTCTGTGTGTATGCATAAATCTTTCATTTCAGTCTAAAACTCTGTGGTTTGTGTAAAGAGAAAATTCCCCGATCTTTCCCAGATCAAAACTCCTGGTTTGTTTCTTTTAACAGGACTTTGTAAACATAGAGAAATTGTAATGTATAGTGCAGGACAAAATCTGTCCCTCTTGAAAGCATGTTGGAAAAAAATATGCCCGTTGAAAATTGTGTCTTTTTATGGATCTTTTTGGTATTAGCAGGTTTGTCTGCTTCTTTGAGTTTACGTGTTACCTTTGCGTTTTAGGTTAGCCATATCCTTGAGAAGTCTTCTTTTCTATCCTGTCACTGGTATTTTTCCCATCTTAACGTCATGCTGTTGAAACAAATATAGTAAGAAATGCAGATTTTGAAGTTTTTAGCAAGATAACATTCCTCTACAGTGTCTACAAATTCAAACATGGGAGCATTGGAAGTCTGGTAGTGTCCCCTGAGTGAAACAGATTTGATCGATTTCTCATAATCTAGGGCTGGAAGAAAAAGTGCACAAAGTGAAGTTTAAATAGCAAAACACAATTTTTGGATTATTTTGGTCATTGAAAGCTGACCCCAGTTGTTATAAAGCAAGTTCTGTAATTTTAGCCATTTGAGGCTGCACTTAAGCACCTAAATATAAATGACCTGTTCTTCAGAGATGCTCAAAAGTAGAGGTGGGTATAACACGGTAACAGGATTTGATTAAGGGGGTGGTGTACTCTCACCAGCAGGAGGAAGAAGATTATTTTCCCAGACCTAATCTGCATGGTCTGGAGTGAAGCAAGGTGAGCATCAGGGTACCAAGAGAGGAGGTGTGGTTCTGGCTTGGTGTTGAAGGGAAGCTGAAGTGTACCTCAGTGGCTTAAAAATTATGTACTTCTGAGCCAGTATTTCTCTGCCTCATGATACACTAATATTTTGGGGTGCGGGTGTTTGAAGTTGGGCATATAAACTTCAACTTTTGTGTTGTTTCTTTGGCTGAATGATTTTTCTAGTCTCCCTGTAATTTGTTTAAAAATAAAATTCTGTGGGTGCTTATAAGGTGATTGCATTTCTTACATGTATTTATATAATATCTGTGTGTTTGAAAATAATACATCCAGAGTAACAATCGTCATTCTCTTTTTGGACAGTCCCCACCAGGGGATGTTGCAGTATGAATGATGACTTATAGTAAAGAAAAAGTAAGTGAACTGGCTAGCTGTGGATGTTAAATAAGCAACTTCGAGTTAAGGCTATTAGGGGTTACTGTTCCAACCTGTAGGGACGTAATAGCTGTACAAACAATTGGCATTACCTGTAAGTCCTTGGTAAGCACCTAGGATAAGAACTGTGTGCAGAAGTCCTGCCATCCCACAGTGGAGGAGGAAAATGCTGAGGACCAGCTGAGGGCAGACTCCTCCTTTGGTGGTGCCTTGGTAGTGCTGCCTCTAGGGGCTGGCTGCCCTGGGCCGTACAGTGCACAGAAACATACCTGCCCAGAAAAGAAGTACTCAGCTGTAGGTTAAAATCTTGTTGCCCAGAGGTGCAGTCTTGGATACACAGCTAAGTTAAAACACCCCAGTGAAATCTCTTATCCATAGTGGCCGGTACCTACACAGTTTGATGTCTGTGGCATCAGTTTATTGGATGGGGGAGGCTTGGCTGTGACCCAGCTGTGTGCTGGAGGGATATGATTGACATCAGCGTGGGTGCCAGAGGCCATCAATGGCAAGAGAGGGGCTAATTAGTCACATGGAGCTGGTGCTTTTTTAGCGTCTTCTTTAGCCTTCCTGGTAAATCCACATTTGTAGTTAACACTTTATTTTGCAGGAGACAGAGGCCAAGAGATTGCTGCTGAGAAAGTAAGCTGGGATGATAAAAAGCTGTGACCTGTATTCTTGCAGTGAGGTGCTTACACTCTGTTTATCTGTAAAGGGTCATTGTTTCTTATTATAGGTGAAATAGTTTCATCTATGCTCATAGCTGGCTTTGTCTCCAAGCACATGAATTCCCAGCAGAATGGTGATTACAAAACAAAAGTGATTTGGTTGTGCAGGGAATGATCTGCAGCAACTAGGTCAGGCAGTGACTTCCACAAGCCGTGTTACCATTGGTTGATGTTACCTTTTTTCCCACGAAAATAGCATTGTAAACAGCATGGCATTCACAAGGGTTGAGGCTGAGATGTTCAAGGTAAGCAGTGTACTACACAAGCCTCTCTAATGCTTTCTCTTTCCATGACAAGTTAAGTTCCACATTTTGCTCCTCCATTTTCCTAAATTTTCCTTTAAAAGAAAAATTGTTCTTTTTTTTTTTCCCTTGGTTTTTGTTTTTTTAGTTCCTCCAGGAGTGATACAAAATGGAGCTCGAGTTCTGAGTAGAGGAATATTTCCTGGAGCCAGGCCATTGCCAATCAACCCCATTGGAAGTATGGCTGTTGCAGTAAGGTAAGAGTGGCTCATAGCACCTTGTTTACAGAGAATGTAAAGGTATATGTAAGCTCCAGTCATCAGATATTTTGCTGATTGCTAATACTTCTGAGGTTCTAAATTAAACTCTGCCACCTAAAATTCTTGGGGTTATCATTCTTTGCAAGATAATCATGGCATATCTGCCTCTTGCACACTGGTTTGTAAAAAGCAGTTTTATTTTCACTAGGGAATTGCAGGTTGTTTATGGTGAGAATCTCCTGCAGTGACCTGTTTAAGTGCAAATGCTTTTCCCTGCTCCTCCCTCCCTTTTCCGAAAGACCTTTTTCCTGGATTAAATACCAGTGAGAATAATATCAATAATACTAAAGCAAATTCTGAAAGATACCTGAACATATAGCTGTCCTTTTGTTATTAACTTAGGTCTTTGTGAAGCAATTTCTTTCACTACAGTTTCCATTTCAGGGTTATACTCAAACATTCAAGGGTAAAATACTGTTTGATGATAACTTTTCCAGAAAGCAGGGCAGTAAGAGACATCTAGTGATGGCAGTAAGAACTGTGGTTTAGTGGTTTGCTTTACTTAAAGCAGAGGTGGTTCATTGGTAGCAGAACAATCCGCCTCAGGTGTAGCTCCATTTTCAGTTAGTCACAAGAGATTAATTTGGTCAAGTGTGCTGCCAGTGCCCTTCTCTTTCAGAACTCTAAGTGTCTGCAAACCCTATTTCAGCTCAGGCAGTTGGGTATTCTGGGTGGGGTTTCATAATTAGCATGAACCCTGCCTTGCTGGGCTGCTCCAGTTATACCCTCTGATCTCAGTAAATGGCTGCAAGACAGTAAAATAAAGTATGTGGATAGCAACTTACTCCATTATTATTTACTTGGCTCTTTTTTTCTTTTCCCATTTGCTCTTTATTGTTTTTATCCCTTTTGAGAATCAGTGTCTGACCCTTTGGGTGCAGTACCATCCAATAAATGAAGAGAGAAAGAACCTGCGACATTCATATACTCTCAATGCTTAAAATGCATAGAGAGGAAGACACTAACTAGAATAAAATCCATACATTCTGATGGGCAGCTGCTTCAGCTGTTTTTCCCATTTGCTATGCTGAAGGGATGCATCCCTGAGGGTCATCCTCCAGAAAACTGCAGAGTTCCTCTCCATCTTGCTCCTCCACAGTTTGGCCTTGCTAGCAGTGGAGGTCAGCCATCTTCATTCAGGAGCTTTGCTACTTGCATTCTGCTCCAGTGGGAATTGCAGAGCTGTGGGACTACTGGATTGTTAATTGTATGTATCTTTTATGAGGTGTCCAAGCTCAGTGGAGGACACAGTGGTCCGAGTATGCTCTCTTGGGTTTGTCTGCATTTCTGATTAGATCCTGTTTCATAATCTGGGTTTACTTGAGGAGAGAACAGAATTGTTTTTCCTTCCAGGCCACTTGAAAATTTCCTTCTGTGTAGAAATCTTCAAATTGCTCTGCTGTAAGGCTACGTAGTTAAGTTATATGTGTTTTCTGAGGACTAGTACTCATGCCTTTTCCCAGCGGGCAGAACTGGATCTTTACCAGATGCTTGCTAATGTAGATCTGGGAAATTAGGGATTTTACCCCTCCCTTGCTTATGTTCTTTTTGCTCTGTCTCAGAGAAAAGCATTCATAATTAGTTAACGCGGACATTTCTAATTCTTTTTGTTCTCTTCTCCAGCCTTAGGCAGTATTAGAAATAGCATGCTATGAATATATTCCTGGTCTGCATTATGTCTGCTCATATTTAAGGGTTCCTGCAATATCCCCTGTTCTAATTCTTGAAAAGGCAGGTCAGGGAGAAGAGGCTTTGAAAGCTTTTGAGAAGTTAGGGGACTGCAGTAGAGCAAGTTCAGCCAATAGTTTTGTTTCCCTTGGAGATACTAAGATTCAGCATTTCTTTAGGAAGAAGGTCAGTCTGGATGCACGATGCCTCTTAGAACATCATCAGATCCTCTCAAAACTGGATACTACAGTTACTGGTTACTTAAAAAATGACAGCCTGTTTCTTGGTGCTTACCCCTCTCCTGAGATACACAGGGCTAAATAGGACCTATGGTGTCAAGCTTCCACAGCATCTCGTAAGAATAACTTCTGCTTATGTGCAGTGAGGGGCATTTGCCACAGCATCTGTGCAGCCTTCTGCTGTTGCAGTTAGGAGTACTGCTCACATGGATCTATCATTCCTGCATGGAGAGAGATATTCCAGTCAGGATCAGAGGGGATGTTTTCAGACCTGTTCGGGTGCAGGAAGGTTGATTTCCCCATCCAGCTTTCACCAGGAGAGAGGTTCTGCTGGGCAGCCACAGGAGGTGGTGCAGTCACCTGTTGAGGTTATCTGCAGAAATTATGTGCCTCTGCCTATACACTGAGAAGCCAGACAGCTTCTTTTCAAGAAGTTTTTGCACAAATATGTATTTTCTTGAGAGGAGTTCTCATGATGCTCTAAATGAAAGGCCTAAAACCACCTAAAAAAGGTGGGTTTTGTAATTAATGTGGAAGACCTCTAGTACTTTCTTGGTAGTGGATCCTTGCATAATAAATCTCTTAACTGGTTTTCTTTAGGTACCATATGTAGGAGTTAGGGATTCTTCTGTAAGGTGCTGGTCTTCTGTTGGCATTTCCTTGCTGTCTGAGCTGTTTGTTTCATTCTGTATTTATTTCCTCAGTATCTTAATGGTCTGTGGTTTTGTTGTCCCCCAGACTCCTTGTGAATAACATGCAGAATGTTGTCCTGTTGTCCAGACTGCCATTAGTGTCAAAGCAGAGTAACAAAAAGGTTGGTCTTGGGTTAGACTTGCAGTTGTAGTTAGGTGGAGTGTTTTGACTGATCTGTTACTCAGAAAGGAGATCAGAATCATACCACTGGACTAAGTTGCTGAAATCTGTGATTTCTGATGTATTAGTTTCCATCATTTGGAAAAGTTACTGTGCATAGTTCACTGTGTCTTCTTCAGCAGTGTGATTGAATATATTTAGACTATCTTGTTCCTGCACAAGGTGTCGATGTGTTGCTGTTCTTATGTAATTACATGTGATTACTTTATTTGTTATATATAAAATAAAGCACGATTGAATTAAATAGTTTGGATTAAAAAGCCGCTGCAGAAAAATATTTAACAAATATGACAAATCCACCACTTCCCATGAATAAAGAATAGCAATTGAGGAGAGCATCATTATGTTGTAGTGCATTTGGCTTAAATTGCACGAATAGGCCTTTCGTTCCAAACTAATCTACAAATGGAAAAGGCATCCCACACTATTTTTGTGTTGAAAATCATCCTCTGGTGTTAAATCTCCACAGTAGAGTATAATTGGATGTGTTTTGACAGTGGCTTTTTATTTACTTTATTCACACCACTTTCAACTTGTTTACCATCCATATTTTTCATGTTGTGGCTGACAAGTCTAAGACCCACCCAAAGACAGCAGGGGAAGATAACGCTTCAAAGCTGCACAGTGTGTAGCATGTCTCTAACACAAGATCCATCATATATATTTTTGGCATACTGTATCCCCATACAGTTCCCTGAGAGAATCTAAAAGCAAATGCAGTGATAGTCTGGATATGTAGAAAAGAAAATACTGACTTAGAAAAGTATGAATGAAAGCAAGCAAAGCCAGTAGTGCCTTGCATGCAGCAAGGAGTTGATTGTGCTTTGAAGGTGAGCTCTTGCTCTTCCTATATACATCCATTGAAAAAAAACCTTCTAAATGTTTACTTAGGAGGGCATCTGTGTCCATCTCAGTAGGTGTAGTCTCTGTCAAAGTGGCCAGTGCATCCGCCAGTATGCATCTTGGCGAGGTGCAAGAAGTTCTGTCATATATAATCACCCGCCACATGAGTAAGGTGTTACCAGTTACACCAGCCCTTTGAAATCAGCTTGGAAGCTGATATAATATTAGGGCTGTTTGAACTACGACTTCTGTACATTCACCAGACATCCTTCATCATGATGTTTGTTAACATCCTTGGTAATTCTGTATTAGTCCTTTTTTTCTTTTCCTCTGCCCAAATTCTCACTACTACAAAGCTTGCCTTGGTAGGAAACCTGAAAGGGGGGTTTAAAACTTTTAGGATTTGGGAAATGCTGAGTCCCAGTAAAGATGCTTTGGCTGGATTTGCCATTCTCTTTGCTTTTTGATGTGTCAGAAATGTCAGGATGGAGGATGGTGTAGACTTCATTGCTCTAACTGCCTTTTTAGCATGTGTTTCCCCAGAATGAATCCAAGATACTGTTTCGGGCTAGTTGAAAATTTAGGCAAAACTTATTTAATGGCATATATGCCCAGGGAATAGGTTAGATTGCTTCTGGTAGTGTTTGTTAGAAATACACGTTTTATTATTTTTCTTCTAATTATTGCAAGTTAAAAATTAATGGTAAATTACATGGGGTTTTCTCCTTTTTTCAATTCTCCTTTCTAACCAAATACCTGTAGCTTTTCTGTTTTCGTTTCTGGGACAGAGTTTATTTTCTTCCTAGTAGCTGGTGCAGTGCAGTGTTTCAGCTTTAGTCTGAGTACAACGCTAATAGCACACTGATGTTTCAGCTGTTGCTCAGTAGCACTTACCCTGATCAAGGATTTTTCAGTCTCATGCTCTGTCAGTGAGGTGGGGCACAGGAAGCCAGGAGAGAGCAGAGACAGGACATCCTACCCAAACCAGCCAAAGGGGTATTCCATACCACCATACGTCATGCCCGGTATATATACTGGGGAGAGATGACTAGGAACCACCAGTTGCTGCTCAGGTTGGCCTGGGTATCAGTCAGCAAGTGATGAACAGTTGCTCTGTGTGGCACTGTCTTTCTGGCTGGGGTTAAACTATGACATTCTCAGGGAATTTCACAATTACCTGTAAATTGTGAACACAAGCTTCCAAGAGAATTTCCTGAAGTAAAAAAAAAACTTCATTCAAGGTTCCAAGACAAAGGGTCCCTGTTCCTACGGGGCTAACAAGTACATCCTCACTGGCTACTGAATAAAGCTATTGCCCTTCCTTTATGTTGGGGGGGGGAATCCTCTTATAAGTTCTTAATTATATATTCTTAACATTCTTTCTATTTACTGGCATGATCAGCTTAACAAACCCCAAGTTGTTGCACTGCATTCTCCTTCTCACCTGTAACAAGCAAGATGAGTTACCTTTGGGAGCTGAAGGAATCCTTCAGTAACTAAAGGACAAAAATGCTAGCTAGCTTGGTAATTCTTTCTTGCAAAATGCAGAAGGCTGCATTAGTCTTCAGAACTGCTGTTGACGCTGACAAAGTGCTCTTTCTGCTGGCAGTTCATGTCTGCTATTTACTGTGGTCCTTGGCATACAATTATTCAGTGAAGTACCTTTTTGTAAGAGCTCCTATCAATAGTGTGACCAACTTGTTGACCTTTAACTCAGGAACTGCTGATGGAATCTCATCATACAGCAGCTGAGCACCACTTACTTTTAAAATGCTTGCTCATCCTCTTGTCTGCTGGTACGTAGTGGTTTTGAAGTAACAGTTCAACTACCTGTAGGTAAAAGTTGTGACTGTCCTGAGCTTCCCTTTTGAATTGTGTTACCTGTACAGTAAAAAAAAGTTGCTCTTTTTTTAGCAAACCTGGAAGCTGTCAAAATCCACAAACCCAACTTAGCTGTACTGCTTTCTTTGTAACTTTTAACTGAGTATGTCTAATTCCATACCAAAACCTGTCAACCTGTGGGTGTACAATGTCTGATATCCAGGAGGATCAGAGGTAGATTAAGGTGATACTTAACCTCCACATAGGTTTGCTTTGTTCATCAGTGAATGCACCTGTCTTTGATGTGGCATACAGTAAGTATATTTTAGCAAAACTTCCTGCCATTTAGCAAACAGAATGTGATTACCTGTCTTTTTTTTTAAAGCTAGCAGAGAAATTTAAGGAAGATGTATCTGTCCTTGTTAAAATAACTGAGACATACTTTCATCTCATCCTGAAGAGGACCTCTTTGATAGGCAGAGGTACTAACACTGTGCAAGAGGACAGTATTTCCTTACCGAGACTTGAGATCCAGCTGTTGTGAGTCCCATCTGGCTGCTGGTAACATTAGTAACAGAACTCCTATCTATTAACAGTGGGAGGCTGGCTTTCTAAAGTCCAAACTTACCTCTGCAGTGCTTGAGGGTTGTATCATTCTGCTACAGCCAACTTGAAATATTTTAAGAAGAATCTGTGCATGGTACTTTTGTTTCTACAACTATGGTTCAGATCCCTCAAGCAAATAAGAGAGTCCATGTCAGTAGGATAAAAAGTTCTGGAGACTGTCCTGTTCTTAAGGACAAGCCACTGCTTTTAAAACATGTGGAAATGTCAGTTTCTGGAAATTTTGAAACAAAATTCTGGAAATAAAAAGAATAATGGGAAAAATAAGGTATTACTTGAAGTAAATTTCCCCTCATTCTTGTAGTAAGCACAGAATTCTTAAATACCTTGTCTTCCCCTGTATTTCAAAATAGTCCAAACATCAGAGCAATCACTTGTTTCAAAAATCTCTTACTGTTTCATTAGCAAAGTTACAACCAGAACTGTGAGCAAAAACAGATCCAGCTGGCCAGAGTGTGTCCCCTAAAGACCAGATCAGTTTTGTCCACTCATGATCTAGATTGAACTAAGTAGATCACATTCATTTTATAGTGAGTATGTGACTGTATAAAAGCAATACAAAGCTTTAGAATGTCTCAGAAGCACATGCAGCATATGAATGGTTTCAGTGTTAGTTTATTCAACTCATTAATACCAATTGTAAGTAATTCATCATATCTCATGTTTGAGCTATTGCCTGTCAGGATACAAATCAGATTAATTTCTTTTCAGGGTACATTACTTTTGATGTGGTGGATATCCTAAAACACTCTGCCTGTATAACTTGTTCATTTCTGCAGACATCCTTTGGTAATTCTTTCCTTGACCAGCTTTCTCTTCCTTTTTTATTTCCCTAAGCAGAACTGGTTGGAAATCTCTCAAAATGTAAGTGAAACCCAGAGGTTTTTCTGAGATGCAAATGCTTTCCATTTCCTGACCAGTGCCACCATAGATGCCATTCTTCTCAAGTGTAGTGGTGTTCCCTTTCCTCCCATTTGTTTTTAAGTTACTTCTTTTTTTGCACCTTTCTGTGGTCTCCAGTTTTCCTTCATCGTCACCCCTCCTTGCAGTCACTCCCTGTGGGATGCTAACCCCATAGTAGTACACCTTCCCCCAGGACATTGCCTCTGTAATCCCCAGGCCTTTCATTCTCTTTTTACATCTTTCTGAAACAATTGGGATTTGGAGTAAGTCCCATGGGCAGAGCTTTTGAATCCAGATTTTAGTCCTTTTATGTAAAAGTAAACACTAGAGACTCAAGAGCGGGGCAAATCAGGGATGTCTTTTTGGCACATGGTTGCTTTCCTCCATGAAACTGTAGCTTTCCTTTTATTGATGGTCTCTCAGTACAAACTAACAGGAGTAGATCTAGTAACATGAAAATGGGTATCTCGATTTAAGTCCCATCTGTCAGAAGCTTTGTTCACTAATAACTTAGTCAGTAGGAATCCCATTTGAGTTTCCACCTATTCTGTCCTGTGTTTCCTTGGAGCTAGAATTTATTGCTATTTTTTAATGGAAAATTAGTAGCAAGTGATTTTTATTAAGCCACATTGCTCTGACTATTAGCTGCCTAGTAAAATCAAGTAACTAATTTTATGCTAATTTATGATAATGTAAAACATCTTTAAATGTAAATTTACCCTAAAAATGAGGAATCTGTCACTTAAAATGCATCATATGCTTCCTTGTAATGACTGATATTAAGGACTTGGTTATAAATTCACCTTACAACTAGTTTAGTATGGATGATTTCTTCTTTTAAGCATTTGGCATCCTTTAATGACAACCCCTGCAGTGGCAAACCATCACAGAGTAAATGCAGCTGGTTTGCTGCACAGTCATGAATGACGTTGCATTTAGATATTAATAATTGAAGGATCTCTGTGTATTCCTTCTGGGTTCTGTATATAATTTATGGATCAGAAAGCCACTCAAAAACGCAGGGGGAAAATATTTGTTGAGCAAAGAGGTTGGCAGGAGGCGTTCTTTGCTAATAACTGGGCCTTATAGTGTATACATTTTTTTAAAACACTGTAAATGAGAACATCTGGAATGGCTGCTTGATTTGCTACTTGGTAGCATTGTCCTGTCACTGGTTCACAAAAGCCTGTTCCTTGTTTTAGTAAGCTCTACAGACAAGAGTATTTAGATTTATAGGAACTGTGGAATTACAACATACCTCTCTTCATTTTCCACCTTTCAGCCTTACCTTTCAGAAGTGGATATTTTTCAGCAGGTCTCATTTTCTTTTTCTGAGCAGAGGATCAGTAATACTCTGGACTTGCCACTGTGCCATTCATCTTAAGAAGTACCTGTGCTAAGTGCATGTGTTTAGTAAAAGTTTTTAATCCAGTACTGCCATGAGTGTGCAAAAGCACTCTAGTGATAGCATGAAGATGGCAAGAGCAGTTTTTACAACAGTTTATCGTGATAACTGAAACATTGTTGTCACTTTATTGGGTTTTTTAACTGATAGAGGGGTCCAAGGCTGGTGAACTAGGGGTGGCAATGATGATGCCTTTATTCAATGATGAGCATCATCCCCTCCTTTTTTCCTGCAGGAATTAAGTACTGCACAGGGTCAGTCCCTTCTTTAACAGACTTGGAAGCATTGTATTGTAAAGTCAGTGGCTCTAGTACTTTTCCAATGCAGAAAGGAACACTGTTAGGTTTTAAATGTATCATGCTACAGTAATTCACACAGCACCGAGTGCCATAGAACCAGAGGGGAAAATGACAACTTCTAGAACAAAAGCAGATACTTTTTTTTCCTACTGTTTGTTTATAAACACACTGTAATACTTTGTTGGCAGCTAGGGACTTAAAATTATATTGCTTTTAAGAATATTTGTAAGATCAAAATCAGAAATGAGGTTGGACCTAGGTTTTATGCTTAGTTGCTCCTTCTGTTGGAACGTATCCTAAATAAATGGTAGCTGTGCTGCTTCCGTGTGAAGCATCTCCTACCCTTGGAACACTATTGCTGGAGAAGAGTCTTTGAGAGGAGGCAAAGTGCTCCAGAAAGCTAGCGTCTCTCCCCCACATTTTTGGTAATATCATTTTACATGGAAAAGGGGAGAGGATTTTCTTTAATATCCAGTAAATAAAATAATGTGGTTTTTTCTTTTAAATTTTTTTGGAAGTGAAAACAATTAGTTGAAATGTAAATCAGGACTGTTCAGGCGTCATTTATTTGCAACCATCCCTGCCTTGCTCCTGCCTCTTGTGCCATTACATCTTTTGACTTGTTTCATGTGTGGAGCCAGTTCACAAGCAGTTTGAGTCAGGCTTTGAAACCATCTTGCATGGACATTACTTTGATGGTCATAATTTCAGGTTATCAGTCAGTTTGCTTCGTCACCTTCTGGTGATCAGGATCACATCACGTCTCTGTGGCTTCTGAGACTGCTTTGATTTGTTTTTACAGGAATGGAATAACCAACTGCCGGATGCGGACAGAAAGCGAACAGTCCTGTGGCTCTCCAGTTGTTAGCGGTGACCCAAAGGAGGATCACAACTACAGCAGTGCCAAATCTTCCAACCACAGGAGCACATCGCCTGCAAGTGACTCCATTTCCTCTTCTTCTGCTGATGACCAGTATGAATTTGCAACTAAAGGTAGCCAGGACAGCAGTGAAAGAAGTGAAGTTAGCTTCCAGAGCCACGAGAGCCATAGTGAAACAGAAGAGGAGGACAAAAAGCAAAATCGGAAGGAGACCAAGGATTCTTTAGCTGACAGTGGGTATGCGTCCCAGCACAAGAAAAGGCAACATTTAATGAAGGTGAAAAAAGTACCAAGTGACACACTGCCTCTTAAAAAGAGACGTACAGAAAAGCCCCCTGAGAGTGACGATGAGGAGATGAAAGAAGCTGCAGGATCACTCCTGCATTTAGCAGGAATTCGGTCCTGTTTGAACAACATCACCAATCGGACGGCAAAGGGGCAGAAAGAGCAAAAGGAAACCACAAAAAATTAGAACAAATAAATGATTTGTTTGAACTTACAAAGTTTTGTTTCATCACGTCAGGTGAATTCTAATGATTTGTGGCAATATCAGCAATTTTTTCCTTTTTTGTTTTTCTTTCTATTTGTTTTTGGTTTTTTCTTTTTTTTTTCTTTTTGTTTCTTTTCTTTTGACCCTTAAGATTTTTTTTTTTTAAGTAGATTGNCCTGCCCTTCTCCCACTCTTCCCCTCCCCCTCCCTCCCTTCATTACCCTCCTTCCCCACTCCTCCGTTTGTTTTTGGTCTTTTTTTTTTCTTTTTGTTTCTTTTCTTTTGACCCTTAAGATTTTTATTTTTAAAGGAGATTGAAGCCATAGAACTCATACTGACACTCAGCTAATTTACAAAAGCTTTTCATTACCTGAAGACAAAAAGTTAACAAATAACAAAAGCCAGAATCACCATTGCTTTCTCCGGCTTGTCAAAAATGCATGGTTGAATACGCAGTGACATCAACAGTAATGTGATGGGAGTAAAACTGGGCACTTGGAAATCCCTCTTAACGCTAGAAGAGCTGTGCATAATTTAGTAATCTTTCAGGCCTGGCCCTTAAGAATTGTTTTTAATGGCCTTACAATTGGGTTAGAAGTGAATGTGAATAAAGATATTTGGGGGAAGGAGGAGGCACGTACTTCTCAACACCAAGAACCATCTAGCAGCACTTGGATACGTTGTGCCATAGAAGTCTTTGGACGGCCACTGGTGGCAACTACGCAAACCGTAATGCACTTTTAGTGCTTCTCATACTATATGTGGCTCATAATGTAAAGACTGATAACTTCAAGTTTGGGGGAAATTTGAACTATGTATGCAATGGGTTTCAGTGAAATAACGAGAAGAAATAGGAGGGGGGGTCACTGTTAGTAGCATCGTTAATCATTGAGTTCTGTCTTCTATATTAAATTACAAGAATGTTCAAAAAGCCATAAGCCCGAAGATTGGCACTGTGTGCAAAAAATAATAGTAATAGGGAAAAACAAGCTATGTCTTCTAAACTGCCTGAGTAAAAAGCAATCGACTCTAAGAAATTACAGTAGATATTAAGGAAACAAATACATCAGAATCTGTTTCTGTGGATCAAATCCTTGATCTAACTGGGGAAACAAAGCTACAAAACCTGCCTTTAGTAGTATTCTGTATTTAAAAATAAGAGGAAAGCATATTGGTGAACAGTAAAACTCAGAAGTTCAACAAAAGATCTCCTACACTGCCCTCTGAAATGAGCGTGCAGTTACCGTCAGTCAGGATTCATCTGTGCAAAAGTGACAGCAAAAGTTTCCAGATCAACCAGCATAGCCAGCAGAAGAAATTTGATCCACACTGCATGGATTCCTTTTGGGAAGGGGGGGAATACAAAAAGCAAACGATTTTTTTTATTCAAAGATGACAAAGTTCTTGTAAGGTAAATAATGTATTTAGCATGAAGCATGAATTATTTTCATATAAATATAGAAAATAGAGAAAAAGGCTATGCCTCTAATTTTTAAGCCCTTAGGCTTAGAGTTGGTTTTTTTGGGTTTTATTTTTTTGTTTGTTTTGTTTTTGTTTTGGTTCTTTCTTTCTTTTGTTGTTGTTGGGTTATTTTGTTGGTTTTTTGTTTTGAAGCAGGTGTTCAAGGTTTAACCTTCTTCAGGGACAAACACTGACTGTTGGGGAACTTACTCTGCAATATTAAAATCTTCATGCTCTGGTAGGGCCTGGATGGTTGAATTAAACTGCCTTGGCTGCACATTCAGCCCCGCCCCCTGCTCCTCTTTAACAAAAAAAGAAAAGAAAAAAAAAAAAAAGAAAAAAAAACCACAACAAGTAAACTGTGTCCGTTCTTCGTCTGTACATGTGTAACATGACGCAATAATCCGAGGGCAGATTAGTAGTGAGTGTGTATGACAGAATCAAGAGAATAATGGAGGTTAAGGAAAACTCTCTGATTTGATTCAGGAATAAATAGACAAGAAAATAGCTTTGCTAATTTGCCATGAGAAAATGAAGTTAGGAAAGAGCCCTACTGAGGTGTCCGGAGAATAACCAGTGTTACAGAGAGCGTGATTCAGGTACAGTGCTACTCTCCTGGTGATGACAGCTATTACATTGGAGATCCCTACAGCAGAGGGAAGCTGTGAAATAAATAAGATCGTCTCTCTCACCTGGATTCATGAATTTGGCATGATAAATTCTACACGTAGAATATCCTAGAGGCAAGAAGAAAATCCCAGGAACCAGCCACTTGACAGAACAAAATGGTCTGTTTCTTAAAAGGAATGCAGGTTTATATATATCCTTAACAGCTGTTTCAGGCAGCAGTTTCACCAAGATGGATCTAGTTTACGGAGAGTGATTTAAAGAAAGGTTTGAGTTCCCACTCAGAGGAGTGGACTAAAAAATTGCGTTTGGAAATGCGTGTGGTGTGTGTGCAGTTAGGAGGTGGAAGGAATGAAGGGCAGGCTGGCTGGACCTGTTCCAGTGCTCTGCAAGCATTTTGCCATGTAATAAACAGGGCCTCGCTAAGGGCATCACAGCAAAATGGTGCTTCTCTTCCATCTCACCCAGTGTGTCCTGGGATATTCAGGAGCTGCCTGTCAGCTGCTGGAGCCCAGCACAGCTGCCAACTATGCAGATAAGGAAGCAGAGAGAAGGGAACAGCTCTCCACCTCCCTCAGCTGATTCCCAGTGGGGTTGATTCCCAGTCTTGGTTAAGTCAGGAGTACATGGATACTAACTTTTGTTGGATGCCCTTAGAATAAAGTTGTTGGAAAATGGGAAGGACCAGTCCCCTGGCCAGCTAGCACAGAGATGAATGAGCCATAGCTTTTCTCATATGTGATTGGACTGGGATAATTGGCTTCTGCCCCAATTCACGCTCCCTACAGCCAGAGTCCGCAGGTAGTGAACCACACCACCACTGCACAAGAAAACTGGTTCCTTCTGCTTTATATGGACTTTGAGGAGAGTAATTTGAAATACAGCATACTACAGTATGAGTTTGCCACTGCCTTTGCTCATTAGTGCAGTTGTACCAGCTCGGGGGTGGTTTAATACTTACCCGAAAGCAGTGTTGAAAAGTCAGATTTAGTGGCAGAAAATACACTCAAACCATGGCTCAGCCATCTCTGTCCTCCAGAGAAAGCGAGGTGGTTGTGTGCTGGTGGCTGGATTCTGCCCACAGTCATGGCACTAGTTCCAGAGCAGCTTCACTGATTGCAGCATGTCAGTGCAAATGAGATCCGTGTCTGCTGAACAGGTACCATTTTTAATGTGGACTCTTGGTGACAAAGTATATGATTACCACTAGTATTACTCACCTTAGAAAGCAGTCATTTTGCATAAATACCTAATTAGGCAGGTTATCTCTATATACATACATATAATCTAAGACTTCAAAAACTCCTTTATATACTTGCTGGTAAACCTAAAGTGTTGGCAGGCATCTTATTTTCATGTAAAATTTGTTGCTCCTAGTCTGATCTGCTGAAGAGGTAATTACTCAGTAGGAGTTTACAGAGTTAGATTCTGGAACCAGCAGTTTGGCTGGGGACTAATGCCATCAGCAGATTATTTCTTGCATTTAAAAACAACTGGTGCTTACTGACCCTTACTCTGACTGTTGGTGAGAAGTACAGAATTTGGATTTGTATAAAATATTTAGGAGTCACCTTTTAAACTGCTTTTGTGCTCTGCTGACAATGGCAGCTTTGTCAGAACAGTCAGGCAAGTTCGCTTCTATAAGAACAATTGAGACTGATTTGTTTTCCAAAACTATGTCAGCTTTTCAATCTAGTTGTCTCTACTTTGACTGAATCATGCCAAAAGGGAGTGGTAATTGCACTGTATTACTAACTTGCCAGACATGAGGTGGTTTGGGTTTGCTTGTTTGCTTTCCTTACTAAGCCATTTTAGGGTGAGAAGTTGTCAGATCTCTAACTTTCCATTTTCCTCACTCTATCAGTGTTGTCAAATTAGCATTTCTGCAAGACAGGTGGGGCTTGAGGAATCCCAGTAGGTCAGCAAGCATTCAGTGGTGAGTTTCAGGGAGGTGTGAGTTGTAGGGATCGCTGGACTTCATGGTGGGTTCCTTTGGAATATGCCTTTTGCAGCAAGAGGCTCTTGCAGGCCAGAGTTAATATCACAGGCAGATTTCACCAGTGTCTGCAAAGAGCTGAAAGCCGCTGGTTGTGCTTAATGTTCTGCAAGGAATTGGATGTCCTACTGCATTTTGACGCAGATTCTGCCTGCATTTAAAAAGTCAAGCGCAGGTGTTGAGCAGCTTTAACGTATCACCCCATAGCTGTTTCTGAAAGCAGTCTCATCCTGATCTTCTCCTGGCAAAGCCAGCAGTAGTTCTGCCAAGATCATAGGGGTTCACAGCTGAAAAGCCTGATGTGGGAGCGAGGAGGTGTGCCATGTATGACTAGATAACTCCTCCATGACTGTTCTTTCTGGCAATTCAGTTGAGGTCCATACTCTGGCTCCTCTCTTAAATTAACGGGAGAATGGAATCTCAAAGGAGAGGCATCAGTTCCCTGTGTTAGACTGAATTACTGTCTACCTTTGGAAAAGATACAGAGAAACTCTGGGGGCTGCCTTCTTCACTGGAGTGAGGTACAGTTGTGTCGACATGCTCTAGCATGAGAGAATGAAATCCTAAATTGTACACCAACCAGCACCAGGATAAAACGACCAAAACACACTTTGCCCCAGTTTCTGAGGAGCAGTGATTTATTTTCACTGAGATTGTGGCTTCCAAATTGTCTAAAGATGTAGATAGTGCAATCTGAGGTTTCCTAGGAGGTGAAGGTGTCTGATCTCACTTGCCATCAGTGGAGCTATGGACACTCAAGTGCTCCTGGGAACCTTCGCTGTTTCACTGTTACTGTTACTACCAGTTTTTCTTGAATCTGTCCCTCAGCGTTCTTTAATGCTCTCCCATGCTCTGGGATCAGAATAAATCGATTGGGAGAATGCACTTCCACTTTCCGATGCAATGCAACTTACTTCACTCCATGCAGAATGCAAACCCAGCTCCTTCAGGTACGTCCCTGCTGCCTGAATAGCTCATTGGCATATTTTACAGGAAATATCTTGAAATGTTTTCTTGACTTGGCCACCAAAAGGGCATTTGAACCATGCATCCTCTTGATTGTAACAGAGTATCAGTGTTGACCGTTTGACCAGTTAAGTTTTAGTAGTGTTCTTCACAGCCCTCCAGTAATATATCAAACACTGTTATGCACATAATGCAGCACTGTGATCTAATTTAAATAATACTTTTTTATTATTTATACTACTCTATGTAATATACATCAACACTTTGCTATATAACCTAAGTGATAACCCTCTTCTTAGTTAACTGCCAAACTTCGAATTTCTGTTTGGTTTATATTGCAGTTAGCACAGTTACCAAGTTGTAATGATGTCTCTTTTCCTTTGAAATGGGATGTGTAAGTCAAACTATACCTTTTGTGTGTTTCTGTTTTGAGCTGGAGTTTATAAGGATTTACACACAACATTCGGTGTTCTGTATAAATCTGCATACATTTGTGAATTCATCCGTTAATCCCCTTTTATTTAGAAAGTATTAATGGATGGTGGTTTATTAGGGGGTTTGTTTTTGCATTTTTATTTTTAGTACTGGTTATTCTTGAATTAAGCAGAGACTTGTCAGCTGGGTTGCTTTACCTTTGATCGTGTACATGACCTTATAATTCTTCCACAGTTCAGCAAACAAGTACT
Source organism: Agapornis roseicollis (assembly GCA_002631895.1). Lineage (NCBI taxonomy): Eukaryota > Metazoa > Chordata > Aves > Psittaciformes > Psittacidae > Agapornis > Agapornis roseicollis. Next base: position 156,392 of record NDXB01012148.1, read on the forward strand.
AGCTTCACTGACCAAAAAATAAGTCTCAACCTAATGTGTCTATGGTGCTGTATTTTGCTGGTGTACATTTAAAACCAGAACTGATTTAAAGGTCACTGTTGAGTTGTTCAAATAAGTAGCCTTTCCTGGTTTTGGGAGTTTGGGTTTTGTTTTAGCATTGAAACAAGGTATATTTATCTAAAGCTATATAATGTTTTTTCTACTGTATCACATTTCCTTTTGCAAAGAGGGGGAAATCAACCTGATGTAACATCCTTTCACAGTCGATGGAAGGGAGTTTTGTTTCACTTCTTTATTTTCAGTGGATTTCATTGGGCCTTGGATCAGGCCAGCAGTGATGAGAGCTCATCATCTGAGGGCTTAAGGGATAAGTGACAACTCATGCTGGCCCTCAGTGCTAGAAGAGATTTTACTGGATGCTGTAATTCCATGCTGGATTCTGGGATGGCCGATCATCTAGAGATGGGAATCTTTTTCATTTGTTTTTTGTGGCCTGAAATCCCAAGACTTTTCTTTTTTCATCCAGATGACATTGAACTTGAGTACATCTTTCAGTTCCTAGAACATTGTACATTTCCTGAGTACATGTGTGGGACAGCAATCGAAAGTCATACCTGTATCTGATAACCAGTTCCCATGCCTGCATCATTCACACTCACTACTTAAAACTGCCATGATGTAAAATGTCGGGGGGAATGATTTGTGTGTGTATGAAAAGCATTATGGACTTGTACATTTTTTTTTATACTCTGATCTGTAATTTCTGAAGTATTTTGTTTTACAGAAAAAAAGTGATAAAGCAATCAAAAGACCAAGAGATTTAGTATCAATGCTTGAGGGTCACAGGACCTTAACTGGCCAATAAGTTAATTTAGTACAGAGATAAGCCAATTTTTTTCCTGTACTTGGTATCTGAAACTGCCAATTTCATCAATATTAAAACACGAACTGTGATGGGGAATGAACAGTGATGTTGAGTTGTATTTGTGTTTACCTAATGAGCAGTCCGAAGGCAAGTGCAATCAGCTGATCTTTAGGAAATATGAAAATGTTGATTTAGAGGCATACTTGCATTTTACATTTTCTTGATGTGTAATCATATTGCCAAAGACAAACTATTTCATCAATTATTATTGTAAATAACACTTTCCCAAAACCTACCATAAAGTTTCTGTGATGTATTGTCTTCCAGTTGCAATAAAAATTACTGAGTTGCATCAATTGAACTATTGCAGTTGTGTGAATATTCGGAATAGCCCAGATATTAAGGAAAGGAGGAACAACAGTGAGGTTGTTTTTAATAAGTGAATTCTTTCACTATTAAACAGTTCTAGCCCCTGTGGGATGTTACCTGCGTTTTCACTGCAGTAGGTACCAACTCATGTTAATTTGCTGCCATGCGCAAATGGCTACATGTACTAAATGGGTGTTAGGTTAGGGCACAATCTTCCTTTCTCAGCAGTTCTGCAGCTTGGAAACAAAGCTGATTTCACTGGGAATTGTGTGCTTTTAAAAAGTCAGCAACAATCAGGAGATGCGGTAATAAACATATCCAGCACATAGAACATCCTGAAAAACACCACCTTCTAACCTTCAAATGAACCCTCCCAGGCTTTATTCTGGTTTCTGCAACACTAGGACCCTTTAATTCTTTTGCCACATTAGTCCTTTACCTTGTGGCACGAAGGGACTGTTTGCAGCAGGAAATCTGTTGGGACAAAAGATTCCAAGGTGATTGCCTCAATCACCCAAATCTAACCACCCAGAGGTATCCTGTGATTCAAATACTTGGAGCCTCCCCTGGTCACCTTGAGCTGCTGCAGGAATCGGTAATGCTATTTGCTCACTGCTGCTAAAAACTAGCCTGTTCAGTGCCACTCTGAATAGATCCTGCAGTCTAACATAAGTCCAGAGTTGAAGAACACAGTGCAAAAGTCTCTCTTCAGAGAGTTAAACTGAGTAGTAAAATCTTATAATCATTCAACAAAGGCTGTTGCTTGAAAGTGTTCCATGAACACAGCCCTGTGCATTCATAGGTTAAACTTCTTTTAAAAGGATGGAGAAGGAAACACCCCCCCCCCCCCCCCCCTTTGGCCAAAAAAAAATG
>NDXB01012149.1:9711-30558 GCA_002631895.1 Agapornis roseicollis
TTTTTTTTTTTTCTTTTTTCCTTCTGTTGCTTAAGGTTTGTTCACTTCCCCCCTTTGTCAGGTTAAATTAATCGGTACTTGCTTCAGAGATGTAAGTTATAATGGAATTTTTTCTTGGTAAATTGAAATTTCTCTGTCTTTAGAAGAAGAAAAACTCTCATAACTTATTAGTCACTGAAATTTATTTTTAATTTAAGATTGCAGACACACTTCTTTAAGTGTAGGGTGCAGATTTTCTTCTAATGGGTTAAGGCTGAAAAGCAATGAGCAAGCTGCACTCTAAAGTGTTTTTATACTGCACTTAATTCTGAAAAAGCTACTAAGTTGTTATTTGTTTCCTTCTTTATTTGTACTAAGTGGCTATAATGTGTTCCCAACCTTCTTTTCCTCTTTTTAAAATGTCTTCAAAGCTTTAAAGTAAATCTCATCTAAATGGGTTTTGTATCTATTACCTCTATGTCATAAGATATGTCCATGAAGATAGATGTGTAATAAGATGATGTAATCCATAGCTCATTGCTTTCTTGAATAACAGCAATAAATACCAAAGTCCAATAACCTTTATAATCATTATTGTTACCTTTACACATGAATATATTTCTGTCAGAAATCTGCATTTTGTCTAGATGATTTTATTAGTTTAATTAAGAGCCTTAAGACATGTTGTTTTTTCACCAAGGGTCTGATTCTGTGAAGTATTTAAAGACTCTTATCTCCAATGATATTTGTAACAGCAAATGCAGAATGGAAATAAGTGTTCTGAAAAATGAATCTTAGCTATGCAACATTCTAAACATTCAAAAGGATGGAGTATCTACATGTGGGAACTACATTTTTATTGTGGTAATCAGTCCCCAGAGCTCTGGAAAATCCAGCAACTGGATCATTTCAGAAAGTTGCAGAAGGTAAGGGTGTTTTGAAGTATATGCAAAGCTTATACGTTGAGGTATAAGCTAGAGAGAAGAGAAGAGAGAGAAGGGCTAGAAAGACTGAAACCTTAGATATGTCTGTGATTATGGCACCAAACAGGCAGTTGGAAGATGCAGAATGAGAAGAGAAATGTTGAAGGACATGGAAAAGTTGGAGAAGCTTCAAAAGGAAAAGAAGAAAAGAGAAGCACAGAGTCAGAAGACAGGATTGAATTTATGAAGTAAATGAACACAGCATTTTTTTCTTTTGTGTAAGACTAAAGAATATTGCATTTACTACTAGAGAGAACATCAAGCGTCTGATTAATGTACTTTCTCTACTTGCACTATAAAATACAATTTACAAAACATTTACATGCATGTAACCATTATGTTCCAAAACCTACTATAGTCAATGAAGCTTCTCCCATCTCATTACCTTGATTATTGTTTACATTCAGGAACTGCAAATCTTCTTGTTAAGCTATGCTTTTAATTAGAAAACATAAGTCCTCCACAGGGAGAACAGATACGTTATTTTGTGATGTACTTGTCATATACATATATATGGTTTTTGTTTGTCAATGATCCACAGCTGTAATTTATTTTTTAGGGTATTGCAAGTTAAAATGATTGTTGATATTATAGGAAGTTAATAGGGAAAAAGGGCAATATGTTGTAAGTTATAAAAATTTAGCTATACTTCAAGTAGTCTTTCTGGAGCTTCAGAAGCTTTCTATTTCTGCCAAGGCAAAAGTGTTATCTGTTAAAACCCAGAAGCACAATTAAATGCAGCATCTCTTTTAAGGATCAAGGTTTTTGAACATTCAGGTTTAGAGTAGTGAAATGAAAACAGATGGATAACATGGAGCGAATGATCTAAATTATTTTTCAAGTGCTTTTGGGATGAGGTTAATATGCCTCTAAAGAAAATCAGATGATTTACATTAAATTTCAGCTGGTTAACCCTCTAAATGTAAATTCTAAATATAAATTTTGTTTCATACTGTAGGTGCCTCTTAGAATAAAGAGATAAGAAAGGAACACAGTAGCTCAGAGGCACTGCAATTAGAATACCTGCTTCCTGCTTCTACCCTTCCTCGCCAGCAAATTTGCTGTTACCTTCAGGCTGTTCTCATATTTTGCTTTATCCATTTTGCATTAATGCATTTTGTCCTGGACTTCCATTGCAACCATAATGCTGCCCTTACACACTCATCTTGTGCCTTTCATTGCAAAAGTTGTACCCTTTTTACTGTCAAGTAATGGAAAAGGCTACTGCAGCTGCTGCTGGTAACACATAAAACTGTCACTGAAAGCACAGGTTAGAAAACTGGTTTTGTTCTCTTGCTGTTTTTAGAATGGCAGTAGTTGTGGAATACACTTTAATGGCACCTTTACATGGGAAACAAAGGCAGTCACAAATATTATGAGACAGACAAGCTTTTGTAAACATATTTCTGGAAATGATGAGCATTTACAATTTCAATTGCTTTTAATTGCTGTAGAAAATAGTGACTTTAAAAGTGATGGTTTGGAGAACAAACAACAGCCTGACAGTTCTGTTAGCTCCAGCTTTATCTCCTTTTTATCTCCTTTAAATCACGCCACTTACGTACTGTCTTATCAATTAGCTGCTTTCTTTATAAACTTTCTTCAGTGCATTTGAAACTATAAAGCCTAGATGCCAAGGACAAATAACTCATTAAATAAGATTTAAATTCTAAAGTTATTCAGATGTCCTTTGTGGTGTCACATGGTAAATTGCAATATTTAAGTCATTGTGGGGTTTTTAATGCATATTTACAAAACCAAACAAACCTTATGTCCCCAAGGAATTCTTCCACAATTTCAGAATGTACTATCCTTAAATTGTGAGTAGTATGGGCATGCAAATTGCATAAAGCAGATGCCTGTAATTTCTAGAAATTTTTGCTTGACAGCATAGTCTCAGGATCCTATGTCATTTACCTTTTGTAAGTACCAAGTGACTTAAAGCAATAGCAGAAACAACTTAGGTTTGTCAAATTGATAACAACAATTGTATAATTTGCTTTCTTTTGTGAAGGTCTATTACAATAATCCATTCACAGCGCAACTCTGTATGCCCAAAATTTCTTAGGAATACCAGACTAAGAAGTGTGCATACCATGCTAACTACAGACCTTAATTCTAACTTGGAGATGCGCTTGGAATTTTTCCAGTTCATCAGCCAATTTTAAGTCAGCGAAACATGTTATTTCATCTGTTGTATTCTTGGCACATGCTAATGATGAATGTGAAAGGTTGTCTTTCTCCCTTTTTAAATAAACAGGAAAATGCTATAAGGAGCAGGTGAACCAATGATAGTACATACGGTATGGACAGTCTGTGGGAACAATAACATCATATTATAAACAGACTTCCTTTTTTTATTCCCTGTTCTACAACCAGATTTATACATTATGCAATACAGGAGAAGAAAAAATTGGAATTAGCCACAAATGTACATAAAGATAGGAGATGGAAAATGTCTAGTAGATGAAAAACAAAAACATGGTATGATAAAAACTAACCTCCAGTTTACCTGTATTGGGGAAGACAATTACAGAATGGGTATCAACAGTTCCAGCCAATCCCATCCCCTTTTTATTCAAGAAAACATTTGCAAATCTTTCTTGATTTGAAGTGGAAAATATGATTGTGGGTAGGAGAGATGTTCATGTGAGTACTGGGTCCAGCTCTGGAGCTTGCAGCACAAGAATGACATGACCTGTTGGAGCAAGACCAGAGGAGTGACACAAAGATGCTCTGAGGGCTGGAGCACCTCCCGTATGAAGACAGACTGAGAGAGTTGGTGTTGTTCAGCCTGGAGAAGAGAGGGCTGCAGGGAGACCTAATTGCAGCCTTCCAGTATCTAACAGGGTCTTATAACGGAACTATTTCAGCCTTTTCTCGTAACAGAGGTACGTCAGCCTTCTGACAATTTTTGGCCCTCTTCTGGATCCTTTACAACATGTCCATGCCTTTTCTGCTTTGAAGACTCCAGAGCTGAAAGCAGTACTCCAGGTGAGGTCTCACAAGAGCGCAATAGAGGGGTTCCTTCTTTGTCTGAAGGATATACTCATCCATAGGTGTACAGATTTGCTAAATCTTTAAAAGAGAGCTTGTCACTTTTATCTACACAATAAGAAACCTGTCTTAATACCATAAAGTTAGATTTGGTTGTCCTTTACTTCTTATTTAAAAGTGAAAACTCTGTCAAACACATTTGAATTTTTTCTACTATAGTATGGCATTAGCACAAAGAAAAAAGTGCTCAAAAAGGAAAAAAAAAATCAAAATACTCCCAAGAAAGCCCCCTTATTTTTTTAATTGTATTATTGTGACAGTTTGGTACAAACCTGTATGGGATATCACTTTTATTTGATGATTCAACCTGTACAAAGATTTTAAGGGAGTATGTATATGTTTAGAATTTCAGGAGCATATATAGCCTATTAATGTGTTAGAGTCGAAGTTTTAAAATGTTTTGTCTTTTAAGGTATCATTTTAATGTTGGAAGGCCTGGTACTCAAGACTGTTTTCAGACAGCACAGCTCAATGTGTAAAGCATGATAAGACGGCTCAGAATGTCTCCTTTTTTATTTAGAGGTTTGATAACTCACTTCTGTTCCACCTTTCACAGTGTGCCTGTCTTGCCTATTTACATTATAAAATCTTAACATGAAAACTGTCTCTTATTATTCCTAATTTCAGTTGAAGATATAAAATCGTATGGCAGAATCAGGTTTTGTCTAGCAGATTGGTAGTGCAATTAGAATGGGTGGTGTGTGATTGCTATTTAAAATAAGATACCAGGAAAATTACATGTGCAGTGGGACTCTGGTCTCACTGATTTTGTATGTTTTCATGAAGGACATGATTGTGCTTTTTCTGCAGCTGTCTCTTGCAAGGTTTTCTGCATTCTGCGAAGAGTTCGCTGGCTTAACTGAGTAATTTTTTTTTTTTTTGTGCTCAGAGACAAGTATCTTTGCAAGTAGAATGGAAGAATGTATTTGTCAGAATTTGCTTTTTGAGCAAGACCTATGTGCCTTGAAACCTGCTTATCTACAAAAGAGATAATTCTTCTGGATTTATAACTATTTGTTCTGTTTTTCTCTCAGTTAATATAAAAAATTAGTCCTCCTGAAATGCTTTGGTTTTAGGCTTTAAAATAGTGAGAGGTGGAAAGAAAGCATTTGAAGTATGGAAGATACGTGATCAAATAAAGGTGCACTGCAAGTGTATTTGGTATCCCATTTTTGTAATTTAGAAATTATAATACAGAAGAATAACAACAAAACCCATCAAACTCAACTTCTGTCATGTACAAAACTGTGAATTAATATGGCATATAATCCATGTACATAATAAAAATCAGGCTTATCCTAATGCTATGCCAGGTGAACCCAGTGATATCTGTGAGAAAATTTATCTCCATGTGCTTTCAGTTTTGTTTCACTTTGCTCTCTCGTTCCTGAAAGAAATAATTCAAAATTACTGCAGTCACATTCTAAACCTCAGAATGCAAGAAAATCTGGCAGTACTTGATTGCTGTCCAAATCTTGTCTGTAAGCCAAGGTTAAAATGTTATGGTGTTCAGTAACCTGTTTATTTGGCTGAGCGTGTGATAAAGAACATTGCTGAGAAATGCTAGCAGGTAAAGTACTAAAAGATGCAAGTTTGAGTTCAGGCTGGTACTTATGGGGACCATTAGCCTGCAAGTCTCATTAGAGATTCCCTTCAGCTTTGAGTTGAGTTTTATGGCCACAGAAATATGTTTGCAGCTTAGTTAATAATAGTTATTGTGGTCTTTTCATATTTCTATGTAGAAACAAGTATTCTTGCAAAAGTTGAGGTCTTAATGGTAAATGGTATATTTTTGGAGTGGAAAGGTAAAGAAGGAGCACTTAGTAACAAAGTATCTTTATGATAAGTTCAACTCTGTCAAATTCAGTTTACCGTGTTGCACTTTTCCTGGACACTATTTCCTATTTAAATATAAGCCTTTCTGCAAAGAGGTAGAAATGTCTGGAAACTGATTAAAATGCTTTGCTGGAAGGCTTCTGGTCCTTCTGTCACAGATTATTAGTTTTAATTTGTACTACTGGCATAAATTCTCTCCAGAATTTACACCAGTGGAGACCCATGCATCTCTTGACCTTTCTTCTTAGTTTAATTTTTTTTCCTATTCTCTCAAAGATCTACTCCTTCCCTACTCTACTTCATCCCTTCTTTCTTAGGAGTAGAAGAAATCCCTATACAGTGCTGTAGGCAATAATGCTGTCTGCATATCTTCTAGTTCTGACCTTTCATGTCCACTACAAAAGTAGCCTTTTAGTCAAATTCTCTTTTAGTAAGAAAAATATGAAAGAAAAAAATAGTTTTATAAAGTATTTTACACTGCTGTAGTTTAATCCCAGCCACGCATCTCATTCACTCACTCAACCCCCCTTTCTTTCTCTCCCCTGCTTCCAGAGGGATGGGGAGGAGAATCAAAACAGTGCAAGTCCCACAGGTTGAGATAAGAACAGTTTAGTAGCTAAGGGATAACACAAATCACTACTGCTACCACCAGTAATAATAATGATAAAGGCAATAACAAGCGAAGAGAATACAGCATCTCACTAACCACTGACAGATGATTCACGACACCCCAACCCAACCAAGCGCGGACCGAATACCTCCTCCAACCCCCAGAGCACTAGCCCTTCCGGGTAACTCTCCATTACATCCTGGGCATGACGTGCTGTGTTATGGAATACCTCTTTAGCTAGTTTAGGTCAGGTGTCCTGTCCCTGCTTCCTCCCAGCCTCCCCTCCTCCCTTTCAGAGCATGAAGCTCACAAAGTCCTTGCTCAGACTAAAACATTCGAGCAGTAACTAAAAACATTCCTGTTATCAGTTCTGTTCCCAGGCTGAAACTCAAAAACATAGTGCTGCACCAGTTACCATGAAGAATTAAAAATGACTGCTACTGCTGAACCCAGGACATACACACAGATGGATAAATTCAGGTTTTTTTCCCTTCTTTAAGTAAAACATAAACCCTCCAGAGATGACATGTATTTGAGAAAATTATTCATATGGGTAAAATGTATATATTAAACTGGCTTTCAGGACACATTAATGTGTAATTACCCTTATCACTTTTACTTGCCCGATAGTAGATAGTAATACTCTTTTTGTTTTCCAGAACTTTTCAAATCACAATCACTTTTAATGTATGGTGGCTCTGTATTATATCTCTAGCTTTCAGCCTGTTTCTTGTACTAAAATCTAAAGAAGTAAACAAACTTTAAAAATGTGTTTCCAGTTGAAATCAAGGTAACTATTCATACTATAAATCATCTGGACTAATGAATGTTGTCTGTGTTGTGCTTTCCTTTTAAGACATGGCTTGTTTCTGATCAATGGACTAATAAACTTTCAGTTTGACTCATCTATAAATGAGCAAAGGTCCAACTTCAAAACCCACCTTAAAGGGCTTCAAAGGTCTTTTAATTTTTCTCCTTAAATTGAAAACTATTAGGTTTTCATTTCATACATTTATTTTTTTAGTCCAGCCAGTCTTATCCGTTTTCCTACAGAGAAAATTTCCACCAGCAAAATGCCAGTTCTTCTTCAAGCCTTAATGCATTTCCTTTCATGTTGATAATCAGCGTGATCAAACTCTGCCCTCTACCATCATTTCTTAGTACCTGTTTCCTGCTTGAACTGGTAAATGTGTTTCATCAAATTGGAAAAACTCAAGTTACAGGTAAAAAGAAGTCAGTTTTCCATCTTATCCCATTTTGTGATTTCTGGAAGTTACTTCATAACCAACGTAATAATCTCATGTGCACTTGTGATGTGACCTGTTTCATCAACAATATGTATTTTGGATTCTAATCCTTTTAAATTCAGTACAAGTCTCCAAATAGCTTGTCCATGACTCTAGTTGTCCAGGTTGGCCTGTTTCTGAGTGAAAGAGGGGCCTCATCTGATCCCACAGCATGTTCCATTTAATCTCCTGGAGAAAGCAGATGGCTTCAAACTTGAAGCTCAGCTGTCCAGCTGTCAATTCTTCCTGCTTGTGGTCTCAGTGCATGATCCTGACAGATCCAGCTAGCAACCTTTTTTGTGATCTCATGTTGCTTCCCCATGGACACCGAAGTTAATGTGCACCCCCAGCCATATTTAGTAGTCCATTAGAAAGTCAAGCAGAAAACAGTTTGAATTCTAATGTCCCATTGTCTCAGCCATCTGAGTAATTAAGTTTCTGTTGCCATCACTGATTTAGTACTGCCAAAATTCACTTAGAAGGTCTCAGAACTAAACAGGTTTTCTTTACAGCAGTGACTCTGTGTCCAATTAGTAAAGTAGGACCCATGCACATGAAATGCTTAGCTGGGATACATCCATTCCTTCGAAAATTATTGTATTTCTGTTGTGGCTCTGTGATTTCTCCTGTACTAGTCAATCAATTGAAGGAAGATGGCAGTTGCCTAATTCTGTAACTTTCACCTTTCCATTTTATATTCAGAATCATGGCCTATATTGACTCTTCACTTCATGCATATGTGAAGCTTTCTTATGGAAATGATAGAGTAGTTTTTATTAAAATAATTATTCTATCAGTGTGAGATTAATTACAATTATTTCAATAGCAGAAGGTTCAGCTCTGAACTGCTAAATTAATTATTCTGTTAACTCTGCTTAATTTTATCTACTAGGTTGCAATCAATTAATAATGTTTAGCTCTCCTTCAATACATCAGAAATTGTCTTTTCTGTAACCCAAAAGTTACCATAAAAATTGTTTGGTTTTGAAACTGCCATTGCCATTGATTTCCTTTCAGGATGAACACTGAGTAATTTTGCTGGGCTTTAGAATAATCTGATGAAATTTTACTCCATGACAGAAAACACCATAGTTTTTTTCATTACCTTCTTATGCAAACATTTCTCAAAATAAGTTCAAACGCTCAGCAAATTCCCCTTGATTAAGTATTTTGTTAAATCTTGCAGAAAAGTCTGATGGGGTTTAGAGACAAGATATTCTTATATACATCTACATCTAGCAGCAACACTAACAATTTTACATTAACTTACATTTTTGAGTTATATTTTTATTGAAAAAGCTAATGATTTAGGGTTTTTTTTGCTGTTGTTTTGTTTGGGGTTTTTTTGTTTGTTTTGGTTTTGGTTTTGTTTTTTTTTTTTGTTCTTCCAATATAAGAACTTGAAGTGAACAAGTAAATGAAGTGGTGGTAAAGGCAAAATGAAATAAAAGAGATGATCTTTCGCAAAAAACCATTCCTGAGCTGTCAAACCCATACCATTAAGCTGTTTCAGAGGAGTTGTTTTTCAGTTTGTTGCAAAGGGGCCAGAAGGCCAACAACCTGTTTGCCTAACAAGAATGGGAGTCGGGGGAAGTTAATAGTCATGTCATAGACATAAAAAAATAAAATAATTCCAAGCTGTGGACTATAGCTTGATTTAATTTATTGACAACTGATGACTTTACTGATTCTGGTGCTAAGAAATAAAACAAAACAAATAAACAGTTAAGCAAACATGACTTGTCTTCTGTCTGGGCATCTATCCTTCCCCCTTTCTGGTTTCCAGTCCCTCAAACAGCAGGTACTGAAGAATGTAATACTGCAGCCTTTACTGGGCTTTTCTGATGTGATTTATTTTGAGGAGCACTCGATGAGGAGATCAGCTTTCTTGGCTGAGGATGAGGGCATGATTGAGTGACTGGGCAGGTCCATGAAAAGAGGATACTTTTGTGTAAACAAAAATAATTCACTGCTCTTCTCTTTTATATGTTACTTCTGAAAATAAGTTACTGAGAGGCTGAAACCATTTCAAGTGCTTTTAGTGATTTTTGGTTTGTTTTTTTTTTCTTTTTCATTTGTATGGAAATATGGAGTATTTTTTTTAAAAAAAAATGTTCTGAAGTCCAAGCTCTGTGCATATGTGTATGATTTACAGAGTGGCTGGCTTGGCTCCAGAGAAACCTGAGCACAAGAGAACAGACTAAGCTCAGATTGTGCCATATACCATGTTCAGTATCTAGCTATGTCTGTAAAAGAGCAAGTCATCACTTATGTCAGAGGTGGGTTTCTGTGAGGGTAAGACTTATGCAGGAACACTAGGACTTGTGTTGCTCTTGGTGTTCTGGTATTTTCTGCAAATGTAAAAGCAGAGACACCTAGCACATATACAATGCTGTCCAGATCATTTTGGTGCTACTGAAATTATTGTATGAACAACTCCCAAACTATAGGAGGAAATAATATAATGCTCCTACTTAGCTGCTACTTCAAGGCCCTTCTGGATTACTTTCCCCATTCTCAAATACCCATGTAGGTCTCTAAATCTTCCCATGCTGAACAAGGACTTTCCTTTTCTTCATGAAAATATTCAGTAATGATAGAAATGTTCCAATGCAAGCTAGGCAATTTTGCTGTTAATTTACCTTCAGAGAAAGAGGCTACAATATTATCTGCTGTTTTATTTTATGTAGAAGAAAGCTAAATCATTTACTGAAAATGATTGCTTTGTGGAAATGGTTTTGATATTAATTTAAATATATTAAAATAGCATTACTATGAGACTTATTAACGAAAACAGTTATATTTTTTTCTGCAGTCTCATGCATTTTTGCTCATCTTTCTGAATAATGCTAGGCTTTTGACCCTTAATATATCATTCCTTTACAGTTTCCAGAGATTTTAATGCTCAGTTTACAAGTTTCTTATTATTTAGGAAAATTAGGCAGTCAAGTTTCTTGCCCTTTAAGACTTTTATTACTGATGTCTTTGCTGGATCACTAAGCAAAATCTGGAAATGTCTTACGGAGCTATGCAGTAGGAAGCTAAGGGTTTTTTAGTAGATTGGGTTCAAATTACATTCATATAAATAGTTGTCAAATGTCATTTAGAGAAAGAGTCTTACTGTTTTTTCATTTTTGACCTTCTGTAGGTAATTTGACACCAACAACATGTCACTACTTTTAACCTGTAAAATTATTATTTGATTATTTGTAAACTCAGATTAAAATGGATTTTTTTCTCAAGGTAAATAATCCATTAAAATACCCCAAAGCAGGAACTGAGAAAAAAGAGTTAGTCTTGAAATACAACTTAAGATTATAATGAAGAAGGCATTCCTCCAGTGACTAATTTAGTCTATGTATCAGATTCTCTACAGGATTTTTTTATAATTATCACTAAACCCTACAAAATAAATACTAGTCATGTTTTAGTATCCTAGCTCCTGCTTGAATTTAGAAGGTGAGACAGACCTGGTTTGCTTTAAGTAAAGCAAAAATATTTAACGCTTTTCCAAGAGATTACTTTCATTCTCAAGAGAGTGTAAAACTTGGTCAAGATAATCGATAATTATAGTACTCATTTTGGAAAAGAAGTCAGGATTGATCAGTGAGATGTATATTTCCCCGAGCTATGGTCTCATGCAAGTGTTCTCAGCTTTAGTCTTAGTGCTTCTGTAATGCCACATTTAACTCTTACCACAGAGCAAATGCTAACCTACCTCATAACTTTTCTTTCACCTTTGTCACCTCTTGTCAGCAATGCGTCACCTCTGGAAAATCATCTATTAGATGTCAGGGCACATGGAGCATCTGGGAAAGCACAACAGGATAACAGCAATAGACTACAGTTAGAATGGATTACAGTATTTTTGTATTAGTGCTGGAAAACTTTGAAATAATATATTTAAGATTTTTGTGTGTATTACACACCTGAGACCCCTTAATACATTGCTTTCCACACAACTCTGTGAATCAGATCCCAACTGTAAGGGACAGGCCTTGAATGATAGACTTACACACAATATGTGTAAAATTGAAACTGCTTAGAGCTGAGAAAAAGCCTGAAGATAAAAAATTTGGAAAAAATGCTGACTTTTTCTGCTTTTGAATTGTCACATTGATATTCAATAATACAGAGCAAGTTGTTTGTTATTACTAATGTGGAGAGCTTTTCCTTCCTTCATTTTGCTGTTTCTTTGTGCAATAAATCTATTTTATTCCTTCACTTTTTTTTGCTTCTTGTTCAATGCTGAAATGAACTGGTGTATTATCTTTTCCAGTGGTTTACTGTGTTATCGCTGATTCTTGCTCTTGATCTAATCCCTGCTTCTTTAATTTTGAGGTCATTAAAAAATAAAACAAAAAGCTTCCTTACTCATTAATGTATTGGGTTTAGCAGAGGGGGCAAATTAAATGCAGAATCAAAAAACAAATCCTGTATAGCTAGAAAATATCCCCTAACCATGTAATAAGTACACTTTGTGTGCACCTTAGGCATTTAACATTGTTTGTGTCTGAGAATAACTTGTTGATCTTGTCATTGTGTCAGAAAAAATCAATCCATTGATCTATGATCTCTGATGTAGTTTGATTTTACAGTACTTTCTTCTTAAGCTGTATGATTTTTTTAAATATATTTTAAAATTAAAATGTCCCCACTCTTAGAGAAATACATGATTAGAAACTCCATGCATTGTATTCACAGTTTTTAATCTGGCATTCTTTTAAAGAGTCATCAGTACTGTCGCCACAGAAGCAGAGAAAATTAGCTTAAATTGAATGACATACAGTTGTAGTAGGAGCCTCTTCAGATTACCTAAAGCTGTCTTGGATGTGTATGCATTAAATTACACTACCTTTGGCATATATAGTTCTTCGTATTATAAAACCTTTTGTAAATTATTACATTTGCTACATTGTATATTATTAGTACATGAATGGAACATATGAGTACATTTTTGGGGCCCTAACATAGTGAACTTTCTGTTATTTCTGTTATTCTGTTATTTGATTCTATTTAGTAAGATTTCTTCAGGGAAATCAGCATTTCCCTTCCAGTTAAAAAAATCCCAACAAAAGATTACTATTGTTAGATTGTCATGTTTTATAGAACAGTTTTTGGAGCAATGCTCAGTGACTCCAGAATGGGTATGTAATCTCTCCCAGGGGCAGATTTTGGAAAGGTGAATGAAGACCCTTACTAGCTCCCAACTGTGTCAAACATCCAATTAACTGCACCAGCTATTAAAGGTGTCAGACCAAGTAAAACAGTAATTTTGGTAGCTACAGGCTGCTTTAGAAATATGACTTGAGATATGAATAGTTATGGAGGCTGCTGAGTAAGAATAGCCTACCTATTGAAGCAGGAGAAATAATGTGTGATGGGAAATAAAGCCCCTTCACTGATGCAAAAGGGAGGAAGTTGCATCTTCCTACAGTTACTCTTCTGTTGAAATGAAATAAAGGCTTGAATAAAACTCTTTGGATTCCTGTGTATAAACTTGAATTCTTTACATGCTGAGGGAATGAGTCATTCATCTGTACAGATGGAAAGAGTGAAAGGGGACAAAATGTCTTCTGAGAAGGCCTGGCAACAATTAAGTACTGTGTGAGGAAATGGGAAGCTCCTGATTTTGATATAGTTATTAACATGTTTTGATTGATGAAACCATCGTATTTACACAAACCCCAGCCAGTTCTTGCTGTCAAAAACTAGTGTAAAAATAAGAGGGCTTAGCATAACTAAGCTGTTGAGTTAAACTCATGACTACGGGCAAACTTGGAAGAAATGTGAGCTACTCAGATCTTTCGAATATTTCTAGCCCTGTGATTGCTCGGTGAGCTACCTGCTGGCAATTATTCTGCTCAGTTTTGCCACTTTAGGGCTTTGTCCTCCTCAGAAGCTTTGCTTTTTATTACAGCAGTAGGTGCCGAAAGGTGCTGTACAAATGCACAGGAAGAGTCAGATGCTGCTTTTTTGCTTGTTAAAAAAACAAAAACAAACAAACAAAAAAAAAAAAACAAATCTGCTTGAAGGCAGAGGGAGAAATACATTCAGAAAACTAAAATTACCTCTCTAAGTGCTTTCTCATCCAGAGAGATGAATGAAAATTAAATGGCTTTACANTTTTTGTTTTAAAAAAAAAAAAAAAAAAAACCAAAAAAAAAAAAATCTGCTTGAAGGCAGAGGGAGAAAGACATTCAGAAAACTAAAATTACCTCTCTAAGTGCTTACTCATCCAGAGAGATGAATGAAAATTAAATGGCTTTACAGATTATCCTCCCCCTGCAGCTCTCCCTCCTGCTTCTTTCTAAAGTAATCCAAGCTGCGATGCTGACATATGTCAGCTGTTAAATCTTGACATAGCTGTCATAACGTCACTTCTGCCCTGAGGTGTGGAAAAAAGTGCAGGAGAGACATACTAATTGATATTTCACCTGACGTGAGGCTGAGGAGATGTGGGCATCTGTGGTTGCTCTGTGTTTTGTTTGTTTCTTTTTGTGAACCAGGGAGCATTGGTTGGTCAGGCTTGGTTTTGCATTGCAGTTAGGATCCTGAACCTGAATTTGTCCATTCCCTTGGTCGGTAGATGTGTCCTTTTGCAGCTGATTTGTAAGACTTTTGCATGTATCAGTGCTCTTATAATGTGGTACTATCTAGCTTTCAACTCCACAACTTCTCTCCTTCTGTTTTCTCTGGAGGTAACCTCACGTGTAGGGTAAAGCAAAAGACCTCCTCTCCCAGCCCATTGCTTTTATATAATGTAGGCAAATGTAATTCTAAGGATAAAGTCATCTCTTAGGTATTTTGGCTGTGACTAAAATAGCACTGTACCAGTGTGGCTGCTGGTAATCAATGAACAGGTGAGCAAGGCAGCTGCGGACTGCAACATTTTGAACCAGAATCTGCTGTTAGCCTGTAAAATGCTGTTTTAAATTATTCTGCTGCAATGCTATTCTGTGTTAACAATAAGAAAAACTTCCCTTAGGGTGCTGTAGGTTTTCCTGGGCCCTCTGCAGAGCTGCCCGGCATCACCAAGGAGTGAAGCCAGAGAACCATTTCTCCTGCTTCTGTGATGAAGCCTGCACAGCGCAGAGTGCTGTGATATACGTAGGCTTTTCTCCCAAACCTGCAAAAAGTGATTGATCTTTGACAGTGGCTTTGTTTCAGTTTATTTTGTATTTGTTTCTGTGATGAATGAAAATGTAATTATAGTTAATATTTTGAAATTACTGAAAAGGTTTCACATGCTGTTTCAATGATTAGGGTTTAATTGCTTTTGTTTGTCCTAGGATTCAAAGAAACAACATTGTTTCCCATTGCTAGAAATCAATTGTTGTGCTAATGTTGAAATACAATTATTTTTAAAATTATTCAATTGTATAAACTTACTGTGGTTTTGACTTCTGACTGTCCCTGGAATGTCATGGGAAAAAATGTCAACAGTAAATTCATTTTGGACTTAAAATGAAAACTTATTTAAAACTAATGTTGCTTCTTGTAGTCTCACAACCACTTAAAGTCAATACTATTGCTGAAAGTTATAATCCTGATCTTTTCCCCACGTACAGGGGATCACTTCTCCCCTCTGCATAGACCTTTCCCTATGCTTGCACAACTCAGTGTTTATTCAAACCATATGAAGGAAGCAGGGCACATTATGAGAACAGCTAATCCTCCCATAGTTTCCAGTTATTTTAGTCCAGATAATTTTTGCCAGATTGGCCTAAAAAATACTCATGCTTTCACAGAAAGGGAAGGGAGATGGAAACCAGCGTGAGCATGAAGAAAGGGAGACAAAATTGGTCTATTGCTTATGGTGGCAGCAACTCATGCTGTGTTAAAATTGTTGAAGTGACATGAAACTGTAGGCTGGTGATGTTCCATCAGGAAGATATCCTTCTCAGTCTGTAGTGTGTGAAGGTGAAGACTGCTTTTGTGTCTAGATGTTGAATTCTTGCTGAAATCTGAATTCTTATTTTTCAATGTGATTGTTATTGCACACACAAGACTATTACGTAGTGCTTAAATATGAATCAAAGTGTAAACCTGTGTTTTACCAAATCCCCCAAACCTGATAGTAAACATAAAAAAAGGTCAATTTGCAACCTCAACCTTGCCATGTTGATTGGAGGATTTTAGAGACACTAAGAAATCCTATGAAGGAATTCAAGACATGTCCTCAGGCATGATCCTTTTGACTTATAATGAAGATTACGGATAGATGGCACATGGGGAGAGAGTACTTTCTTAGAAATCATAATTGCAAATTTGCATTACACTGCAGTATCAAGACATTACATTTTGGAACAACAGAAATTCTTATTTCAATTTCCTTTTAAATATTGCATCTTTGGCATGATCACATTCTAATGTGATTTTCATTGTCATTCTCTTACATTATTCATGAGAAATAATATCCATAAAATAAGCCTTTTATGGTAAGAAACTGTCTTTAAGTAATACAAGTACGTAAGACACACAGAGACTTTGTTGAAGTAATTGAAAATAGTTTTATTATTGTTTGAATTTGTTTCTTCCCACCTGTAACTTTTAATTAATGCTGTTGTTACCTCTTTTGAACTGTATACTTTTAAAACTGCTCCAGGGTGGTGAAAAAGTCATGTGACAAAGACACCTTGGTAGTTTTATCAACCAGTAATTGGGAATCAATGTGCTTTAAGCTCTGGGCAGAAAATGCAATAAACTATCTAGTCTAGAGAAACAAAAGATTATTTGTTAATAGTATAAAAAGGTCAGTGCTAGAGTAAGTAAATTAGACCTGCAAGGCATTCTAAGCAATACTTCTAAATTGTAATATCCCAGAAAGAAATAAAGTGCTTGACAATTATATCCTATTGAATAGGCCATGGGTCGTGTCCTATATACATGAACATGCAAAAATAGCTTTCTGATTTAACAGTTGATCTTAAATCTCCAGTATGTGTTCTTATATTATGCAATGCTGTAAAAGCCTGACTAGCTCAGAAATAAACAGTATTAAGCTCTGCACAGAGCGAGGTTAAGAGACAGCCCATACTCCTGCAGCACACACTGAGTCTATGTGCATCTGTGAAGCCTCGCACCTACTGTGCCTGTGAAATCTTGCACCAGAAGCTTGATCCTGGGCACACTGAAAAACAAGTGAAGATCATCCTTTGGGTGGAACCAGTGGGCGTCAGCAGTTATATCCAGTAGATTCTCAGGGTTGTTTCTGCTGATAGCAAACTATGCATTGAGCAGTAATAAACTGCAAATTATAGACAAAGTATTGCTTGAGCACTTGAAACTGCTATGTTCCTTGGATTTTGTGTTTCCTACTGATCTACCTGTGATAGAGATAAAAAGTGTGATCACCAAAGTAACTTAATGAACTGCAACATGGATTGTTGTGAGTGCAAGATTTTCTGATTGTGTATTTAATGTAAAGCTGTAGAGTTCCGCAGTTTATCTGCAGTAGCATTTAACTGTAGCTCTTCTATTTTTTTTCTGAATCAAGAGCACCTCAGGAAACAGATATAATTAACCTTGGGATACAAACTGTGTGAGATCACTAATTTACTTTTAATTACCAATGCCTTCTTAGTTAACTTTGTTACTGCTAACAATTACTTTATAGTAACAGAGACTTTAATCAGAAAAATAAAATGAGAATGTGTTATTTGGCCAGCCAGCCCAAAACGATGGAGGATTACTGAGACATATATAAAAATAGTCTATTTTACATATCTTGGGATTTTCTCCTGATGGCAATCTAAGAACTCAGTACTGAGTACGCTCTCTAGGTTACTCCATACTTCTGAGTTTCGGAGAATTTTCCTAATCTAATACCTACAACATAGCACTGGTTTGTTTTTCTAGCATATCTGGATTTTATTGGTAAGGGTATTAAGCTAAGAATAAGTCACATTTAGTTTTTATGAGCTTCCCAAGACTTGATGGTGGGAGGTCCTTTTAAGTTCCACATTAAAACCTGTCATATAAGGTGGTGTGGATTTTTTTCCTGTTTGTTTTCCTTTATGAATAATAGGAGTAAAAATTTTTGCCTTACTTTTTATCAGGACCAATGGGGCAGATGGAGGAAAAAGAACTACATAAAATTAGGTGGACTAGCTATTAAGCCTGGGCTTTCTTTTCCTTAATTGATTTAAAATAATTTGTTTTAAAGCAAATGAGTTCTCAAATTTGTTGCATATTATCTGTGAATCTTGCAGTATGTCTGTCTGCACAACTCAGAAGATTTCAGAGCCTGGATTTCAAAGGGAGGAGCTAACATCAAAGTGACTGGCCATTCTAATGAGTAAAAAGGAGGCTGCATACAAAGGACTGCTCAGGGTGCAGCTGTCTATAACTAGGTAATAATGAAATCTTGAGGATATTGTACATCAGCTGTTCTTAAGCTTACCAGTCAGGGACAGATTCGTACTCTCGGGAAACAGGCAATTGACTTTGAAATTCTTAAAGCAGACAGGCGGCTTCTGTTTGATGGATAAGATTTTGGGGGTTCCTTCCCCCCCTTTTGTTTTTCTCCTACTGCATTTTTTGATATACCTCTTATGATAAAAACTCTGTGTTTCTGGTGAAAGAACTGTCTACATTTAAATTCCATAGATTTCTAAGGGACAGGGGTGAAGTGTGGAGGGTCTAGTAATTTAGGACACATTATAATCCTTTCACTTACCAGTTGCATAGGATTTAAGCTCAGGAGAACAAAGAGGAATGTAAATTCAGAATATCTTTAAATGTTCATATAGAAGTACGATGTCAGAATAGTATTTTTGATGCTGTATGTAGCATAGTGAAAAGCAGCAAAGACCAAAAGAGAAATTAAACTACTTAATTCAAATACATTCTAAAAAGAATATTGTGGTTTATGGTAAATAGAAACCAATGTTCACTTTCTGTGGAACTTGAATGAAGAACTTGCTGTAGTGGCATTGATTATGCATGCAATCCTTAAAAGTGAAGAGAATGCTGAACCAAACTCTCATTTTCCAGTTTTCCTTTGTTTGTGTTTTTTGTAGAGCTTGTTTTATGTATTTTGGGACAATGCTCTTTGTTGTCGTTGTGATGTTGTAATTAACTTCTAAAGCCTGCATTCTTCCAGTGGTAGTTATGACTTCCTTTTTGAGTCCATGGGGCACTCAGTGGGAAAGCTTCTACTACCATTCCACATTTCTACTCCCATGAGGCCCTACTGCACTGATACAGAATGTGTAAGTATGCAGATGGCCCCTGAAATTTCCCAAGCACATTTATCAACAATACATTATGCACTACCGTATAATGCTCCAAACTTCTTTTCCTGTTTAATCATATAAACTACTCTAGGCATCAGCTTGTTAAAAAGAAAATTAGGCTTTGCCATTACAAACTAGTATTTATCTCATTAATGAGAATAGGTTTATTCTAGTATCAGCTCAAACAAATGCAGCAAATCTGTATGGCTGCTGCAGGAGACTGTCTTGACTGGAAAAGCAAGAAGTAGCAGGAATACACCCTAGACAATCCTAATCAATAAATGCAGGATTACTTACTCTATAGGGACTTTTGTGAAAACATCCAAGTTTTGAATTATATTTCACAATTAAATCTGCAGTTGTATACAGTAAAGACCAAGAGAATTAAAAAAAAAAATAAATAAAAATTAAAAAAATTAAAAACCAAAAGCACAAAGAAATGTCCACTAGAATATACCATGAGAGTAAAGGAAAGAACTGGGATGATGCCTGAAGCAAAGAAACTGTTAACATTTTAATTTTTGTTTACGCATGTAATTGCAGAGGGTCTGAAAATTTTAATTCAGTGGAAAATGTAATACTTTTGAGCTATGATATCTGAATTTTGTTCTGTCATTCACTTGTTATTAATTGTCAGCCCACACAAACTGTTTTTGAGAATATTGTCAGCCCTCTTAATAAATAACATCATGCATGGAAGCTGAAAATTGTTTATTATTGAAACAAAATATCTATGACAGCATTGTTCAAATTACTGAGTTTAGTACAAAACAAAACAAATAACTTCCAAGGGCTTGGGAATCATATATGAATTAAGAGTGACTTCTGATTTTCTGAAGCTCCACATTATATCGCTTTATATTATATTATTATTACTGATTGACTGGTATTCTGGTTTATGTCTTATTAAGATGTTATCAGATAAAACAGTATTTGAGGTTGTCTATTATCTACAGGCAAAGAGATCAGGTAAGTGTAGAGTATCTGTTTGACCATAAGGCTGAGCCAGAGTCATGTTAATTTTTCTTTATGGTGAAGGCTTATTGGAAACATATTTGCAGTGATGCATGAGGTCAGATTTGTATTAGGTACCATCCACTTGGCTGAGTCACATCACATCAAAAATTACAAAATATAATAGCAAAGCCTCTCCTTAGGAAAATATGAGATATCAAGCACATCAGGCTAGACAGATGAATTTAGAATACTTATTTGACTGAAGAATTGAATCAACACATGTTCAGGTCTTGAAAACAAGTTCTTCCTGAGTTTTTATTGTAACAGTCCTGTAACATGAATCCTAACCTAATCACCAAATGACAGTCAGGATCCACTTTGAAAGTGGCCTGCCTTTTTCTCTCTTCTTCCTTTATTCCCCTCATCCCACCAAAATCCTACACTAAAGACCCTTCCCACCTTTTCTTTCAACCTGTTTCAGTGGTTTCCAGATTGCACACTCATACAGTTTCAATATTTTTTCACTATTAACCTATACCTGTGCTAGCCTGGCCATAAGCAAAGCAATGTAGACTCAGATCACGATTGGCCTGTGTTCCATTGTTTGACTTCCTAACTAAATTTACAGTGCCTTGCTACTCAGCTCCTCTGTCAATTAGTTGTTACTTGCGTTTGGTACTCCATAGTGAAAGGCACTTATAACATGTGCCACCATTCACCTCTTCTATTTCTTGATGGTGTAGACAAAACAACAGATTGGTTTAGGCAGTAATATCAGGGAAGTCTTTCAAAATCCTGATTTTTTTTTCAGTACAAATCAAGTCTATTTAAATTTCAAGGATAAGGCAGTGATTTTTCTTCTTATTTTTTTTTTTTTTTTTTTTGTTTTTTTTTTTTTT
>NDXB01012149.1:30637-61024 GCA_002631895.1 Agapornis roseicollis
TTTTTTTTTTTTTTTTTTCTGTTGTATGTTTTTGTGTGTGTTTGGTTGGTTGGTTGGTTTTTTTTTATTCCAAACTCCTGATCCAGTTATTCTCAAACTGATCTGACTTTTGAAATTCCTCTCTAAAGTTTGGCAACAAGCCAGCTGCACAGCTAGTTTAGTGAAGAGATAATTATTTTGTAGAACTATAGTAGAAGTTACATGTTCAATGCTTTCTGAAAAGACAACATGACAGACAGGTATAATAGGACAGCCTCTAATACATAGTCACTTAAGTTGTGGCAAATGTATAACAGCTTTGAAGCAAATGTCTCAGGATGTTGAGATAGAGTGACATTTATTCTTTCATGTATCAACATAGTGTAGTTATGTTCTTAATATAAATATCTACAGTTTATCAAAGAAAATTCCACAAAGTCACCTGTGGTGAGTGTTTATAGATACAAATTCTTGGTTTTATTTAACATTATCATGGGACTGTTGATGTGTTACTGTATTATAGCTAGCTGTTCTAATATATTAAGATTTAAAAAACTGTAGATATACTTAATTTAGTTCTGTCAAATTAAATTGCATAGGGGCAGAGCTACACTGTAAATGTGTATGTATATTTGCCTTCTGGATTAGGATAAAAGGTTTAAAACTAAATAGACTATTGACAAAATTATTTGAAAAACTGGCATATTCCATCTTAAAATTTACATCTCAATAGAAAGCTGCATTTGATGATAAAGATTCTTGATGGTGTAGGCTTTGGGAAACATTTGCAGTGATGCATGCTGCCAAGTAGCTGCCTTTCATAATGCCCAATACCACGTGGCTGATTTGCATCTGCTAAAATGTTAAGATGTCTAATAGCAAAGCTCCACTTCAAGAAAATAGAAGGTTATTAAGCATTTCAGGTACACAGCTTGTTTTCCATTGTTCACCCAAAATAGCTTATCTTGAAGTAGGCTAACCTTTAATTTACAGCACCTGAGACTAAATATTTTCTTTCCTGTTAAATTATCTAGATGATTCAGGGGTTTGTTTTTTGGTTGTTTTTTTTTTTTGTTTTTTTTTTTTTTTTTTTTTTTTTTTTTTTTTTGTATGAAGCACTGATTTCTGGCAAGCAATCTCATTTACCAGCAGACAGTCAAGCAGAAAACTATTGACTTTTTCATTTACCTTCTTTTTTGTGGGTGTAGAAGCAGTGCAACAAGGATTACCTTCAATTTATGCTTTCATCATGGCATTTCAACATCCTCCACATGTGAATTCAGTCAGCAATAAGTGGGGAATGAACAGTGATGTAGTGAAAGTCTAGACTTCTGGAAGTGCTTCAGCTTTTGCTGAAGCATACTTATTTTAATTTCAAGTTGTGACAAAATATATGACCAGAGAAAGGTATCCCATTCATAATGCGGGAGGGAAAAAGATTTTTTGCTAAACTCCATGAGCTGAATAGTTTGCTGGCTAAATTTACCTAAACTAGCTCTTTACTTCTGGAAATTATGCCCGTTCTTCACCTAAGTATGTATGGTTTAAGGTGTTGCAGCTGAGTAGATAGTAAAGGAAAAGTAGCTCTTTCATTAGAGGAATTATACAAAACATGAAAGCTTTTCAATACTTTTCTCTTTCCATATCTTTTCCATTTGCCTGTCTTCCTAAAATATTCTGCATTCAATAGTGACATCTACATGAACACCAACTGCTGGCAAATAAAGTGTTTGAGATTAGATTTGCAGCATACAGCCTCTGTATCACATGCAAGCAGGCAAGCAGTGCAGGCAATTGCTTTCTGAATTTCTACTCACAGCAAATTAGTAGATGCAGCAGGAGAAAGATGGCTATTCGATAAGACTACAAATTTCTCTCATTTGATCAATAAGATGTTAATTATCATAGCTTAACTCAGCTCAATGAATTTAATTTTTATTGAAAATAATATGTTGAGATTTAAAAATATGAAGTATTCAGTGCCAACAAATTTCTATTGCTCAAACCATTATTTGGCTTCTTGTATGAAATTACTGGTGCCAATAAATTCCTATTGCTCAAACAGTAGCTTGACTTGTATGAAATTACTAGACCAGCTGAGCTTGTCCAGTCAGGCAATAATTTTGGGATATTTGCATTTTCAGTGGGTGTAAATCAAATTTTATTGGCCTTTGTTAAATGTTACATCATGTTAACTGAAGTGGCTTTATGAATGGGTCTAGTCTTACAGTCCACTCTAGACTAGCATATTCATTACTTCGGTTTTCTTCCAAAAGAGGAAGTTTGTAATTCCTGTATTCCCTCTTTTGTTTTAAAGTATTTAAAGACTATTAAAAAAGAAAATAATTTATTAAATTCTTTGTTTCTCATCACTTTCCCCATTGCATGAAACAAGGGCAGTCAACTGTTTAACAATTGATTTTAATGTTCTTTTATTCAGTAACTATAAACTCTGTGTTATTAAATGGCTTTCAAATAATTTGATTCTTAAATAATTGAACCTTAACTACAGTAGACGTGAAGAACTGCACAACACAACTGATGCAGGAATGCATGAGTAACTACATCCAGTAATGTAATGGACATTTTTTTACTTTTGTTATATCACTGATCCACCTATGGCTTCCTTTCCTTTGGAAAGCTGACCTTACTACTGAATTTTGATTCAGGTTTTCTGGAACTTGCAACTACTTTTTGCCAAGTGAGGCCCAGCCAATTTCTTTGATGGACAGGTCAGTTATAACTAAGTTGTCAAATTAACCTAAACAAAAATGCTTTTTGTCTTTGCTTCTTGATTCACTTACAGCACTACAAAAAAATCCCATGACTTGCCCCCCACCCCCAACAACAAGCCAAACCAACCATCCATACAAAAAAAATGCTAAGCAAAAGTAATCAGATATTGGTCAGGATCTTCAGACAAACATTTAAAGAGATTCTATTTCTTACTGGTGTGTATATATTCTCTTCATCTCACTGTAAACAGGACATAATGTTAGCACAAAACCTCCAGAATAAACAGAAGAATATTTTAATCTGACTAAAATTCACCACATTTAGCCATAGCCATAAATAGAATAACATGCTGTGTGCCTTATGTAGAGTCAGCTGTCACTTGGTTGTCTTATTCCATAATTTTTTTGAAGTGTCTGTAAGAACAGACTAAATTCACATTTTTCAGGGGTTTTGAACTGTTAGACATGCAAATTTAAATAGAAAGGACAAATTTTGAGCAATGCTTGTGGGAACTATATCTACTTAAAAATCTGCACAAATGAATGTTTCTGATTCTAGCTTTCCCACATGAAGATAAATTAAATGTCAGGTTACATTTTGCTGGAGCCTAAACTACTAAATGCTTGAGAAACTTAAGGATTCACAGATACTAAATGAACAAGGAATAAAATAACAGGGTGCATTTAAAGGAGTTCTAGAGCTGCTACCACAGAGTCAGTAGACAACAAAATTATTTTGGTATGTGTTCTGAGGAAAAGCAGGTTGCAGGCATAGGGACCATTTGGTTGTTTTTCTGGTGGCTGATCCACTTGAAATTTGAGTAGTTTTTTAATCATTATCCATTCCCAGTATTTTCGTAGACAAGTCTTTCCCTCTACACAGCAAGATAGATATATTACTCATAATCACACTGGCTTCCAGGAAAGGAAATGCTGCCTAAAAATGAGACAAAAATATCATCCAGGAATTGTAAGAGCAAGGGTGAATATTATATGAGGTAGGGAGGGACAAGACTGTAAGCCTGCATGTAAGATTACCATGACACTACTCATTTTCTGTCTGCCTGTGTATTTATTATATGATTTTAGAACTTTCTTTGGTAACATGCTCTTTACCCATGCTACAACATACCTTTAAACAAGACGTGGAAAATAAACACTGCACCACATAGGTGTCTAAAAATACTAATTCCTAAAAATAAAGATCGTGAATGTTCAGTTTGTCCAATCCTGCCTGCTTAGCTTGTATAAAATGTTACATGGAAACAACCAAGGGTGGATTTAACTTTATTTTGAGGTCTGTCCGGAAAGTGTATGCTGCTGGACACCCAAGTGTGACTTAGAAATTTCCTTAAGCTTTTATTAGAAAACATACGGCCAGTCAACACTATAATTGTAGTTTTAAATCTGACCAGACTTAGAAGCTGGATGAATACAGCAACAGATACTTATTTCTTGGAAACAGCTCTTTGAAAAGGAGAAACTAAGAGTGTTCTAATTAGCATCAAAGTATTTGCAGCATACAAAAACAAAGAATGCAAATACAGAAGAAAATAAATGGGTAGTTTTTCTGTTCATAGATGTTGTTTTAACAATATTTGATGTCAGTAAATCAAAATAATTAATGTCCAGTTATAGTAATGAACAGTACAGTTATAGTAATGAACAGTACAGTTATAATTCAATACTTGTATTTAAAAAATGTTTTTTAAACTTCCATTTTCTGTGATGGTGAGCAAATAATATGTCATAAAAAACTCTCAGTTTCAGAAAGTGGGGGTTTTTGGGGGGTGTCTGTTTCTTTTGTAAAATATATTTGGCTTTTAGTGAATTCTCGGGTTTTTTGTTGCTGTTGTTTTTTTTCTTTACTTTTTTTTTTCCCCAATAGACTGGTGTATTTCTTTCTATTTGCAAATAGCACTGGATCTTTGCATCAAATTCTGCAGTAGGTAAAAATCTAACTTTTTAAGACCTCAAATTGTCAACATACCAGTAAGCCTGCAGTGTATACACAATTATGAATGCAGATAAGTTCATACCTATGACAGTCAGATGCCTGTTGAACAGAGTGCAGCCCTGCAAAAATTAGTCTTTTGTAACTAATATATTTATTAAGAGATACAGTACATACATGGAAAATATTAGTTTTTCTTGTAAATATGCTGAAAATTAGAGAAAGATGAAGTTGCAGAAGTATTTCTTTCCTATTGCTAGCCAATAAAATGAAATAACTGATCTAAAATTTCACTGCTAATGAAGAAACAGTTAATTGGCAAAATCATTCCCCTTCATCCAACAATATGTAGTGCATTTTAGAGAACCTAGTAATCCAAGGAAAAATAATGACTAAGCTAACAATGAAAGAAACCTAAGCTTTGTCCAAAGAAAGTGACTGCACTGTCACAACTGTTAGGTGGAATGATGCTCAGTAACATATTTTGATTACCTGTAGAAGTCTTTCTATATAGGTCCACAGATAGAAAGAAACATGCATGGAGAAAAGCAAATATTGGATTTTTTTTTAGTTAACTGGAAAGCTGTGAAGTTAAATTTACCCAGTAAGAAACATCAGTTAAAATGTACCAGATGAGTGCATGTAGCATTCTATTGACTACAATGTCATGAGGATTTTCAGACCTTTTACTGTTTCCTAAGCCAATTAATAAGCAGAACTAAAGAGAAAGAACATAGTTTTTTTTAACTGTGTGCTGTGGTTTAACCTGTAGCTAAACATCCCCTAGCTGCTTGCACACTCTCATGAAATGGGATGGAGGACAGAATTGGAAAAAGATAAAATTTGTGGGTTGAGATAAACACAGTTCAATAACATGGAAGAAGAAGGCAAAATAAAACTAATGGTGAAAGAATATACAAAATATGTGACGCTTAATGCAATTGCTCACCACCCACTGTGTAATACTCACCTCTGAGGAGTAGGCTGCTACCTGCTGGCCAGTTCCCACCCTCTCCCCAGTTCTACTGTTCAGCATGACACCATATGGTGTGGGATGTACCTTTGGTCAGCTGGGGTCAGCTGTCCCAGCTACATCCCCTCTCAGCTTCCTGTGCACTCCCAGCCTGCTTGCTAGCAAGGCATGGGAAGCTGAAGAATCCTGCTCAGCAACCATTAAAACATCGATGTGTTACCAACATTATTCTTACCCTACATCCAAAACACAATACTATGCCATCTACTGGAAAGAAAATGAACTCTGTCCCAACCAAACCCAGGACACTATGGAAGTATGAAATAAATACATACATTTGGGTGCTGTATGAAGTCTTTTTTTTTTTTCTTTTTTTATAAAACTGGCTATCTGATTCTAGTATCTAAAACTGCATTTAAGCACATAATCAGCTGAATTAATATCAATGGAGTACTGACCATTCAAGGATCCTGTGATCTTATGACTTCTATCTGCTTTTACTATCTATATTTGAGAAACGGTGTCCAGTTCTGTATTGGTCTTCAAAGGATTCTCCTCTCTTTTGAAGAAATCAGATTGGATAAAATTACCTATTTAGTAGTATTACAGATTTACTAAACAGAAGAAAACCAAGAGAAATAACATCTCTATTTCAGAATAATGGATTTCTGTATAAAACATGGGATTTTTGTGTCATGAAGGAGATTATAAAGTAAGTTTGTTAGATCAAGAGATTATAAATACATTGCAAGGCATGTGACAGATCTTTTAAAGTCCATAGATATAATTAGCCTTGAGTCATAACTCTCTTGTTCAAGGAATGATTCTTGTGTAATAAAGATCTGCATGTTTGTACTCTCTAATGCTTTTTGCAGTTTGTTTCTGGTGGTTTACCATTGCCACTTTGTACTTTTTCTGTTCTTCACAGATATTTCCAACCATACCAAGCATAACAAATGAACCAGCACTCAGATAAACTAGCATATACTTTTTTTTTTATTTGTTTTAGGTTTCTTAAGAAACTGCAATAGAAAGCGCAACATCACTGACGCCTTTTATATTTGTCCTTGAGAAGAGAATGAGTTGTAGCTGTGACCACAGCTGCAAGTGCAGCTGTGTCAATTCTGTTTCATAAATGTGAGCATATATTTATCTTTGAAAACCATCTATAGAAAGAGGTTATGTTAAACATTACAGAACATGCCAGTTTCCAATCTCTTTCACCCTTCCTTCATTCACAGATTATTTGTACCTATATGATTTAGAGTGACCTACAGAAAGAAATTCCTAAGGCATGCCTCTGTATGGTGGAGAGATAGAGGAAGGTGGATTCATGAGATATACTAAATCCTGTGGGAGGTATAATTTTTGTGCAGATGACTTCACTCAATAATCCAAGAGAATTAGCTAAAAATGTTTCTTCCTTCACTGTTGTAAATGCTTCTCAGTAGTGAGTCCTCTGCAGTCCATAGCAGGTCATTTCAATCTGGCTGACGAGTTAATTTCTCAGTGAAAATTAAAAGGTGGGCTCCCACTGCCCAATCAATACTGAAAGGAATATTCAACTAAATACCAAGTTAGGTGATCATGTGTTAAATTTTTCATTTGGACAAATGGACAAATTTCCCTTTCAAGTTATACTAACACCATCCAACCTTGTGAGTTATGAGTGTAACTTGTTTAATCTCGTAGCCACATCAAAGTTAGATTTTACCTGAAAATCTATCTCTCTATATGTCTATAAGAATATGTTCTGAGGAGTATTAAACTTGGTCACTGGTGGGAAAAGTGAAATGTATTTCCAGTGCAAATGGCTGATTTAATTATTTATAAACTTTTTGAAAAAGTATCTTTTCAGAATCCTGCTCATATTTTAATGCTAACATCTGCCACAAAGTCTCAGGAGTAGTTAGAATTTGCATTTTACTTGCATTTTACAAGTTGGAACCAGCGTCCTTTAGTTATCTCTGGGCCAGTACAGTCAGTGGACCTGTGGGAAATAATGGACTTCCTCTGTGAAACAGTGCTTAATAACTGAGCAGCTGCCAACAACTTCTGTACTGCCTTTAGCTTCATTAATTTATAGAGTGAGACTTCAGACTGAGGGCATAGTGAGGGGAGGAAGCAGCGTTCAATGCTGGGGTGGCAAAAGCATAAATGGTCATATCACAGAGATCTTTGACTCAGAATGAGATGTAAAAATATATTGTTGCTTACAGAATGAGTGTCCTGCAATGTCATACAGTGAATTTGCACAAAAGGTGGCACATATATGCCCCCACATGAATAGATTAACACAGTCCCTTGTAGAATCCTTTTCTTTGCTCTGATTCTTCCTCTGAAATGTTATACTTATGTGAGCTAACAACTAACCAGCTCTTCTCTGCCAGATCTCATACTTTTAGGAATGTAGATCTCTTCACATTAGTTTGCTAGCAGATATAGCTTGGTCTGCTTAATTTGAGGTGTGTAAGATTCATATGCATTTGATACCACATACATTTTGTACATGGAGCCGTTTAGACACATAGGATAGTTGCATAGTTGCAGACTCTGGTTTTATTCTAAAACTTCTGCTTTCATCTGTCTTCATTTCTGCTATGAAGTCAAATGGATGAGCTTTTGTCTGCCTGTAAACTATCATGAAGATGGGCACAATATCTGTTTCTTTAATTTAAACAGCAACCTCTGATCCTAGTCACGGGAATGTTCAGATAAATATAATACTCTAGATTAATACAAAGTTGAATATATAATATTCTCCTGTACTCTCCTTTTGATGTACTTTAGTTTGATTATTTTTAAATCTAGGTTCTTCATCAAAAAGATTATTTCAGAATCTTGTGCATTGCAATATTTTGAATATCATCTTAACTATAAAATAAATTTTTTTAAAAAAAGAGTTTTCACTTTTTTTACTATACAAAATTTGTCTTTTGACCAGTAATAAAGTCTGTACCATGGCCTACTTCAGTTAAAATGTGCTATACAAAATCCATAATGTGGATATAATTAGCTTCACACAGCCCCTATTGTTGACCTTTGCCGCATGCTGGAACTGAACAAAAAATTTCACCGATACACTGAACAATGGTTTTAACTACAGTAGCATTACTCCACTGAGGTAATCTCCCACTGTGCTATACTCTTCTAGTATAAAAGTGGCTCTTTAGATGAAGCAGAATTTCCTGTCAGTTATTGTAAATTAAGCTGAAAAGGATCGGTTTATCCTGGAGCAAATGTTCATAGAAGTCTTTATTGACTTCTATGATTATTGAGTAAATATTCACACAAATTAAATTACCACAAGCTGAAAGGTATAAATAAAGCTTTACTTTATATTTTTTATTATTCTAGTGCTTAGCAACAGGTACACAATCATCATTAAAAACTATATATGTGAAAAGTTGTCGCAGAATAGTAGTTTATAGGAGAATATGCCAGGAAGAGAACTTTTTTGATATCTCTGCACTGTTACCTCTATAACACAAGTTTCCTACATGTTAAATAACCTTTTTATGAAATGTTTATAATAGTTTGTCACCAAGCACATTTTGGCACTTCACACTTTCCATTCCTTTAAAAGTCCCTATGTTTTAATATTATACAACAATGCTGAAGTCCTACCTATTTTATTTGAATAAAAGAATATTTAAAGGTCCTTTTAATGTAAATGTAGTGGGCTTGTATCCAGAAATTATTTTTGGGAGTTATTTTTGTTTTTTGCTTTTTTTTTTTTTTTTTTTTTTTTTTTTTTTTGTGTTTTTGTTTTTATTGTTGGTTTGGGGTTTTTTTTTGGTGTTTGTTTTTTTTTGGTTTTTGTTTTTTTTTGGTTTTTGTTTTTTTTTGGTTTTTGTTTTTTTTTGGTTTTTGTTTTTTTTTGGTTTTTGTTTTTTTTTGGTTTTTGTTTTTTTTTGGTTTTTGTTTTTTTTTGGTTTTTGTTTTTTTTTGTTTTTTTTTTTTTTTTGTTGTTGTTGTTGTTATTGTTGGTTTGGGGTTTTTTTTTGGTGTTTGTTTTTTTTTGGTTTTTTTTTGTCTGGCTTTAAAGAGAAAGCACTATTTCTTAATTTTTTTGTTATACCCTTTTTTCTGTAATTAAATTCTATCTTGTCCCAGGCAGCTCATACTGTTTTTCTTCTTAAAAAGGTATGAAACATTCTGGGCTCTGTAAGAACTGCTTACATCTATCAACACCCTATAATGCCAAATGCTAATATTTAAAATCTGACCTCTACAGAGACAATATAAGCAGCATATTCATTATTTCTAACACTATTAATCTGTCAAAGAGGTTACTGTTCCTTTCAGCCTTCTTTGTGATATACATTGTCCAATGAAATCTGCTTTAAAAACTTATTTTTGTTTTCTATCATAGAAATTAATTGGTAAAACCTCTTGAAAGAAGACTTCATGGTAATGTTATTCAAAGTGCAGAATATGAAATGAGGGCTTAAAGAACAATAAAGTCACAAAAAGTATCTGTTGAATCAGAAGATCAAGGCACCCAGTTCTCCAGAGTCTCTTCTGGCTTGGTTTTTAAAGCATATATCTGTTAAGTCTATAAAGAAAACTTTGAAAATAAGTACATTTATATAATTACTGTCCATTTGAATTTTTGCAGAGGCTGAATACTTGCTCCACAATGGTGCTCTCAAAATAACTTTTTTATGGCAGGTATGGACAACTTGAGTGAAAACTTGCAATAGTCTAGTATGAAAATTATGTGTCTTAACATTTAATGTGAATTTTAGTTAAGGGCTTTTAGTTAGTGAACTTCTGAAGATATCTCATGTTTTAAAAAACTGTATATTGTTAAAGCATTGTGATGTATCTTTTTCACATGGGAAAATCAAATTTTCCCATGATGAAATGCTTTGCAGTTTAGTCAAAATTATTTAGGAAATGGTCTAGAAAAGAAATCATTTGTTTATTAGTAAAACAAGGGCTGGCCTTCACTACCCTTGGCTGGCCAGCAGATGCCCAAGATGCTGCTCCTCAGAAGGACAGAGAGAAGCAAGATGATCAGCTCATGTGTTTAGATAAAGGCAGTTGAAAGAAGAACAGCAAATCCCACATGTGGAAGCAAAGCAAAGCAAATCAAAAAAATTTTTTTTTCTACTTCCCATCAGCCGGTGAATTTCAGCCATTTCCTGGGAAGTAGGGCCCTAGTATGCATGGCAGTTGCTTCAGAAACACCTTAACAAGTTCTCCCCTACCCTCTACTCTTATTTTTTTTTATGGCTGAGCAGATGCCATACAGTATGGAATATCCCTTTTGTCAGCTTGTGTCAGCTGTCCTGGTTGCATCCTCTTCCAGCTTCTTGCTCATCCCCAGACTTTGGGGGCTGGGGAGTAGAGGGTGAAAAGAAAGCCCTGATGCTGTGCAAGCACACCAGTATCTCAAACACTAGTGTGTTATCAATTCTAGCCACAAATACAAAGCATGCCCTATGAAGACTGCTATGGGGAAAGTCAACTCCATCCCGTACATACCACATACAAAATAAAGAAAATGTGGAGATGAAAGCTTTTTTGAAAATTCTAGATTACACAAGGTCTGTTCATTTTATATATTAATTTAATTTTATTATTTTTTTATATGAAGCAGAGAATTTATATAATATGGATTTTTCAAGTTTAGTTTTCGAATTTTAAAATGTTAGCATAGAATTTTTAATCAAACTTGAGGAATTCCTTAAGCACTTATAGCATATATTTACATGTGATTCATTTAATGAAACTAATATTATCATTAATGTTTTGTTACAGTTTAAGATTAGAGCAGGTTTTGGGTTTTTTTATGGTGTTGCCAGGTATCCATTCAATGTTGTTAAACCCTATTTAGCTATCTAGATCTGACTGGCTTGTTAGTTTCTCTAACAGAAAATTTTAAAAAAAATCTGTTTTCTTAGATTACAATACCTACAAATTTTGAAACTATTGCCTTGAACTTCATAGTTTTCTTAGAGGAAACTTTCTCTTCAAGGGATTAAAAATAAATTAAAATAGCAAAAATAAATAACACTGTGATGATTGTCTTCCAGCAAAAGCACTTGAACTTCGGATTTCCATCTGTTTTAAAAAGGTTACATAGGAAATTGGGCAGAGCTGCAGATTTAATTTGCAAATATTTGATAGTAGTGTCTGACTTGTCTTGCACCACTGATCAATGTGTAGTTTTGTGGGGCTGTGATCTAGGTCCAACTATTTTTATAGTATCAGAATTGCACAGGTAAGAATTCAACTTGTGGTTGCTTCAGTTGACTTCGACAGCAATTTAAATGTCTGTGGTCTGAGTGGCAAATACTGTGAAAAAGATCAGTTCAGAAGATCAAAGCAACAGAAATAAATCTGCTCAACAATGCTGTGAGAAAATATTTACAGAGACATA
This sequence comes from Agapornis roseicollis, assembly GCA_002631895.1. Classification (NCBI taxonomy): domain Eukaryota; kingdom Metazoa; phylum Chordata; class Aves; order Psittaciformes; family Psittacidae; genus Agapornis; species Agapornis roseicollis. Next base: position 42,670 of record NDXB01012149.1, read on the forward strand.
GTGGTGGCGATTTTTGGCAGAAAGTAAATGTTGCTCATGTTACAACATTATAGACATAACAAAGACTGCTCTGTGGTGTTACCCTTGTGATGTTAGAGTGCATCTGGCCTGACTTCTTTATCAAGAAGTTTTTTCTGGCTGAATACTGCGTAACAAGAATGCAAGTATAGTGCCACAATGATTCCTACCTTAGGTTTTGTATGTTTATATATCTGTGAATGATTATATATGTACATTAATATTCATAAATAAACACTGTAAAACATAAATGACTGTCAGGCCTAAGTCCTGTGATGTTTTCCAGGATGTAGGTAATACTCACTGTGCTGAAAACAAGTGACCTGAATGATTAGATGCGACACCTGTCTGCTGATATAACAAAAGCTTTCTTCCCCATTCTAGTTTTGATCATTTTGATGCTACGCTAAACTTTGTGTAGAACTGATTATTTTCCAGTTTCTGTATTCATTCTTCCACATCACTTCAGTTACTGAAAGAGTAAATATTATAATAACAGAGTCTAATATAGCTCTGTTTTCTAGACATTATAGCTTTAATGACTTCTCTTTCCCAGAATGCTGTTTCCATTTTGGTGGCTGTAATTATTGTGAAGATTGTATTTTAGTCAGTAATTGCTAGCTCAGAAGGTTAATTTTTATATCCAGGGTTGATTACATGCCAGTAAATAATGTGATTCAAAATAGTTTGAGAAATTATTTTGTAAAAGTGAACTAAAACTTCAAAAATGGAAAGTTACTAATTGAAAAATTATGTCAAAAGATATAGTACCCATGTTGTTGACAATGACTGAAAACTCAGGCATAGAAATGAAAACCTTCTCTGCTCTTCAGTGAAAAAAGCTGTTGCCTTTTAATTTTCTGTCTCTCTTTTCACATGAGCAACCTCCTGCATCTGAGGTAACTGAGTTCCCCTGACACTATGAACGCTCTAGTCGTGTGATAATAATATATAGACTGTGTGCAGCTAGGCTCCCTCAAGTGATTTTTTTAGAGCACATCTGGGCAGCTGTGGGCATATAGGTGCAGAAATTATGAGGCACACCTCAGAACTGATCTGGAGAAACAGGGATATTACTCCTCAGAATTATATGATGAGAAAGGAAGTGGAATAATTGAAAAAACCTTAAAGTTCACATCCCATGTTGAACTATGTCTTGTACATATCATGAAGAATGAACAATCTTGAGATCCTCAACATGTTAAAATAAGTTATTTAAACATATATATATATATTTCTGTGTTAATGGATTTCATTTTCAGAAGGCTGATCTGATAACAACAAAATGCATGTCAGGGCTACCTTTATAGTAATTTGACTTACCTGAGCGGGCTTTCAATACTTACCTATTACTTGCAGTACACCCACAGCAAAATACTGCTAACTGTAAAAAACAAAATATTCACAGACATTTAGGAAATACTCAGGGATAATTATGTCTATATTTGCTTATAATCTGCTGAATGAGCTCAGAGTGTCACATAGTGTGACAATGGTGAAACAGAATTCTTACAGCTAAATTGGAGAGATATGGATTTGATAGACAAGCTGTTGGTTGAGAAATTATGGATGGTCCTGTCCATAGAGTTATTATGATCAATTGCTGAATGTACAAGTGGAAATGAGTTATGAGTGCTGTCCCTCAAGAGTCTGTACTGGGACCAATAATGTTTAATTTTTTAATCAGCAACATAGATAGTGGAATTGAGTACATCCTCAGCAGATTTGCAGATGATGTCAAGATGAGTGGTGTAGTTGGTTCACTAGAAAGATCCTGGTTAGGCTGGATGAGTGGGCCCACGTGATCTTCATGAAGTTCAACAAGGAAAAATACAAGATCCTGAATGTGGGTTGTGGCAATCACCACAATCAATACAGACTGGGGGCTTTAAAGGTCCATTCCAACCCCAAACTTTCTATGGTTCTATAAAAATCTTGGTTCTTGGTATCATTTTCCATGTGTCATATTGATATATTATGTTTAATTTTGGAACCTTTCTTCTTAAATGAAAATAAGCACCATTTCACTTCTCTGTATATTCACAAAACACTTTGTTAGATGACATATACTTTGTAAGTAAAGATAATTTCTTTTAAGTAGGCATGTGATATAGCTAGAAAAATCAGGCAAGCTTATGGGCACATAAGCCCTTTTCAAACCTCTAAGTGTTATTTTCCGCATTTGACTTGGTAATTGACATCTTTTTACCTCAACAAACATAAAATCCTCCATATCACACTCCTCTTTGTTATTTACTTAATGTCTTCAGAAAAACCCACAGCATTACGCTTTTATCCTGTATTCATCTGTGGGTTATCACAGAAATTCATGCATCTTACTGCTGGCACTTCATTAAGCAAAGAACTAGTTATAGACCTGACTGGAGCAATTATTTTGAGGTGACATGTTTTCTAAAGTGTACAATGGAAGTAGGAGGATCTGTCTCTGCTTAACCTACTGAGCCCAAAATGTTTTACTCAGCTGGTTATAGATACTCTATCACTGTATGTATGTATTCACCTATCTGCCGTTACATAGCCACTGACAGGCCAGACTATTTATTAGTCATATGGTCTTGTACTGAGAGCGGCAAGATTTAGTTTATTTTTCACCCTGTATTATGCAAAGAATACTTTCATGCCAATGCATGAAAATGAAACTAATTTGCACTCTTCCCAGTAGTGAGCTCTTGTTATTAGTGTTATTTGTTCTTTAACATAATTATATTAATGATTTTACTGATTTTGTTCTGTGTTCTACAAAGTAAAAGATCAGTTTGGTTTTGCTTTGATCCATTTTTTTCTGGGCTGATAGTACACCTATTGCTAGCTTTTAGAGATTTTATGGAGTGTAGGAGTGATGAAATTGAAGAAAAGCCTTTGTATGAAAAGTAATGTGGTGTTGGCATGGAATTTACAATTGTTTGCATGAACTCTCCAGATGTCATCGTCCTGTCGCTGCTGTGTACCAATGTACCACCTGGCAGTGCTGAAAATGCTAAAAAACTACCAGAGGTAAGATGATATCCCTTAATTTGTCAGTGGTTAATGTAATAGCTGTTCTGTAGGCAAGAACAGGACAAAATTCTACTGAGTGCCACAAGAAAAGAGAAACTTAGTCTGTTCAATACAGATATAAACCTTGCTGGATCTAAATCTCTGAAGAACCAGATCTATATACCACTGCTTGCACATTTACTGCTAGAATAACTACCAGCCAATCATTCTGAAACTGATCTGACTAGACTGAGAATTTCATGTTAATTACTAAATTTTGCTCCTAAAGAAAGCCTGTGTTATTATTCTCAATTAAACAAATAAAAATAAAATTTGTTTTGGGGATTGAGTGCACCCTCAGCAAGTTTGCCAACGACACCAAGCCGTGTGGTTGAGTGGATACGCTGGAGGGAAGGAATGCCATCCAGAGGGACCTTGACACGCTTGTGAGGTGGGCTGATGCCAACCTCATGAAGTTTAACCATGCCAAGTGCAAAGTCCTGCACCTGGGTCAGGGCAATCCTAGGCACAGCTACAGATTGGGCAGAGAAGTGATTCAGCGCAGCCCTGTGGAGAAGGGCTGGGGGTGTTGTTTGATGAGAAGTTTAACTTGAGCCGGCTTCAGTATGTGTTCACAGCCCAGAAAGCCAACCGATTCCTGGGCTGCATCAAAAGGAGTGTGACCAGCAGATCAAGGGAGAGTATTCTGCCTCTGAACTCCACTCTTGTGAGACACAAGCTTACAGTCCTGTGCCCAACTCTGAGGGCAATAACATAGGAAGGATGTCAGTTTCTTCTTACTGATAATGTGTGTGTCCTGCCTGGAAGTTTGATTTGAACTTGCATAAGCTTTTGGTGACTTTGTTCCAGTACACAGTATATCCTAATACGCTAGTACTAGAGCAGTAACACTTCTGCAGGCAACCTAGGAGTAGCAGGCAGGTTGCTCATGAGAACAGTGCCCAATCTATTTTAAGTCACACTAGGCAAAGCTTCTGCTACCATTCATACATTAAAAATTGTTACAATATTAAATTGCTCCAATTCTTGGCTAACATAATTAGATAAATAATTTCTGAGGCAGCTCTTGAGTTCACTATCATTTTAACCTCAGAGATTTCCTGATTTAATTTGAAAAATCTTCTGTCATCCACAAATCCTGTGGAAAGGCATCAGTTGTTTTGTTTCTTGGTTGTTCTTTTTGTTGGGTGGGTTTTTTTTTTTTTGTTTTTTTTTTTTTTTTTTTTTTTNCCCAGAGAATGACCAATCTCATTTGCTTGTTTGCATCTTGTTTGTTTGTGTTAGAGCCTAAATTAAGTTAGGTGTTAGAAGCTGGGGTTTTTTTGTTTATTTGTTTTGTTGGTTGGCTTTGTTGTTTGGGTTGTGTTTTTTTTTTTTTTTTTTTTTTTTTTTTTTTTTTTTTTTCCGGAAATATGTTGGTTTTGAGTTTTTTTCCCCAATCAGTTGCTGAATTTATAATGAGATCATTAATAAAATTACTTAACGGTCCTTCAAGGATTCTGAAACTAAAATAACTATGCTGCATGTTTGGCAAAAAATACCAATGACAAATATGATGATGGCTTCTATGTAGTTGCACAAAACTACTTTAGACAGCAGTTCTCCCACTTGTAAATTAGGAAAATCAAGGTAGCTTATCCATGAAATTCCAGTTTTCTCATCTTGCATGCAGACATGATGCTCCAGCTTTTTATGTAATTGAGAATGGTTAAAGAATTGTGTCTAAACGTTCTCCGAAATTCACCTGAGATAGATAATTTCTGTAAAAAAGTTCACGGTGGAGGCTGAAGTAATGACTTGGCCAAGTAATAACCACCTGAAAATAATTTCTTAGAACAGGAAATACTTTGTAGGCTTCATAACAAATAATGTTGAAATCTTTACTGATGATAACTCTCCCACCATATGTTGGCTTCAAAATAGGTCTTGGAAAAAGGGTCCTGTAGAGGGAGCCAGATCCCAGTTTTAGCATTAAATAGTTTAGAACCGTGGAGATTAGATCGTCTTGCTGAAAAGAAATACAAGTTTAGCCACGGTTAAAAGAAAAAAAAAAATAATCTTAAATGATATTTAATTGACCATAATCCCTACGGATTAGAAGACTGCATAAGTGAATCCCATGTAAGTCTTGTGCCCACTTAAGAAACACTACCGTAAAGTAGTATCTCCACATTTTACTGGGTTTAAGCTGCTAAAAAATGCATGAAGAAATGCCACCACTTATTTTCTCCCGACTGTTCTTCCCTAAAAGTGACCTGTACTCAAATGACTAAAATAATTTTGGGGATACAGGATATTTTCAAAGTCATAAGAAAATAAGTATGAAATTGTTACTTACCCTTTTGATTTTCTTTTCAGCAGAATTTGTAGAAGACATCATGACTTTTCTGACTTGGCATATTGCTTTTAATTTGGGCTGATATTTCCAAACAACGGAAGCATATATCTGTCATTGACTGGAAGCACAGATTCCCAAAGTTATTTAGAAGTTTAATGGCACTTGTTATCAATGAAAACTAGGTGTTCAAATACCATCAGCATCCTCTGGTTCAAAAGACAGTTTCCTTTAATAAAATCTTAAGTACTGGAGCAGAAACTTCATTTAAATGCACACACAAATACATTATATCTACTGTCTGAATTTAGATTTTTACACTGCTTGTAGGTAAATTATGTTTCTTTATATTTTACATTTTACTTCTCCCCAAAGATGTTAAAATCAATATTTAATCAGTGTTCTTGATTCTGGGTAACATTTCTCAAAACAAATAATAAAAATAGAAGATGAAAGTGGCAGGTAAAATCTTTTACCTGAACACCAGCTTAACTATTTTACCCAGAACTTTAAAAAGTTACAATGAATAATTTAAAAATTAAACGAGAGAAGAGAATCCCAAAGATTCATGCAAATGTAACAGCAGTTGCAAATTAAGACTTGTACTAAGCAGAACACATACTTCTGAGGTAGTAGAATATGTCAGCATGTACTTCTGAATTACTGTTTTGCAGTTAGCTGAATGATACTCACACAGACATTTTGACCAACCAATCTGTGTGCATCAGAGTGGAGTTTAACAAGGTATTCATAGAACCATAAAGTAGTTAGGGTTGGAATGGGACCTTAAGATCACCTAGTTCCAACCCCTTGCCATAAGCAGGGACACCTCCCATTAAACCAAGCCATCCAAGGCTCTGTCCAACCTGGCCTTGAACACTGCCAGGGATGGAGCATTCACAGCTTCACTGGGCAACCCACTCCAGTGCCTCACCACCCTTACAATAAAAACTTCCTCCTTATATCCAATCTAAACTTTCTCTGTTTTAGTTTGAAGCCATTACCCTTTGTCCTATCGCTACTGTCCCTAATGAAGAGTCCCTCCCCACCATCCCTATAGGCCCCCTTCAGATACTGGAAGGCTGCTATGAGGTCTCCACGCAGCCTTCCCCTCTCCAGGCTGAACAGCCATAACTCTCTCAGCTTCTCTTTATACAGAAGGTGCTCCAGTTCCCTGATCATCCTTGTGGCCCTCCTCTGGACTTGTTCCAACAGCTCCATGTCCTTTTTATGTTGAGGACACCAGAAGTGCACACAATACTCCAGGTGAGGTCTCACGAGAGCAGAGTAGAGGGGCAGGATCACCTCCCTCAACCTGCTGGTCACGCTCCTTTTGATGCAGCCCAGGATACGGTTGATTTTCTGGGCTGTGAGTGCACACTGAAGCCGGCTCATGTTCATGTTCTCATCGACCAGCACCCCCAAGTCCTTCTCCGCAGGGCTGCTCTCAATCTCCTCTTTGCCCAACCTGTAACTGTGCCTGGCATTGCTCCCACCCAGGTGTAGGACTTGGCATGGTTAAACTTCATGAGGTTGGCATCAGCCCACCTCACAAGCATGTCAAGGTCCCTCTGGATGGCATTCCTTCCCTCCAGCGTATCCACCGAACCACACAGCTTGGTGTCATTGGCAAACTTGCTGAGGGCGCACTCAATCCCACTGTCCATGTCAGCAAGAAAGATGCTAAACAAGATCGGTCCCAACACCGATTCCTGAGGGACACCACTCACCACTGGTCTCCAGCCGGACACTGAGCCATTGACCACAACTGTTTGCGTGTGGCCATCCAGCCAGTTCTTTATCCACTGACTGGGCCACCTATCAAATTGATGTCTCTCCAGTTTAGAGACAAGGATGTCGTGTGGGACAGTGTCAAACGCTTTGCACAAGTCCACTTAGATGACGTCAGCTCGATTCCCTGTCCATCAGTTCCTTAGCCCCATCGTAGAAGGCCACCAAATTGGTCAGGCAGGATTTCCCCCTAGTGAAGCCATGATGGCTGCCACCAAGCACCTCGTTGTTTCTCATGTGCCTTTGCATGCCTTCCAGGAGAATCTGCTCCAAGATTTTGCCATGCACAGAGGTGAGACTGACTGGTCTGTAGTTCCCTGGGTCACCCATTTTCCTCTTCTTGAAAATGGGGGTTATATTTCCCCTTTTCCAGTCATTGGGAATTTCACCGGATTGCCATGATCTCTCAAATATGATGGCCAGTGGCTCGACAACTTCATTCCCCAGCTCCTTCAGGACCCTCAGATGGATTTGATCAGGTCCCATGGACTTGTGCATGTTCAGGTTCTTAAGATGGTCTCAAACCAGATCCTCTCCTACAGTGGGCCCAAGGTCTTCATTCTCACAGACCTTGCATCTGCCTTCCACGACTTGGGCGGTGTGCTCTGGGCATTTGCCAGTGAAGACTGAGGGAAAGAAGTCATTAAGAACCTCAGCCTTCTCCAAATCCTGTGTAGGCAGTTCTCCAGATAGTTTCCAAAGTGGAACTACATTGTCCCTAGTTTTTTCATTCACTACGTGCCTATAGAATCCCTTCCTGTTATCTTTAACATCCCTAGACAAGTTTAATTCTAACTGGGCCTTAGCTTTCCTCACCTGGTCCCTAGCTTCCCAGATAACATCCCTGTATTCTTCCCAGGCCACCTGTCCTTGCTTCCACCTTTTATAAGCCTTTTTTTTTCCTTTGAATTTTCCTCAGCAGCTCCTTATCCATCCAAGGAGGTCTCCTGGCCCTCCTGCTGCACTTCCTTCTAGTTGGGATGCAACACTCCTGAGCTTGTAGCAGGTGATCCTTGAATATCATCCAGCAGTCTTGAGCCCCCCTGCCCTCTAGGTCTATGTCCCATGGAACCTAACTTACAGCAAGCACGAGGCTGTTCCTGTCTGTCTGTCATCCACAGACTCCTCTTGATCAGGCGGTCTGTAACAGATTCTCACAGTAATGTCTCCCATCACTGTTCTCCCTTTAACTCAGACTCACAAACTCTCTGTTGACTGCTCACCTGTCCCCAGACAGAGTTCCACACTCTCCAGCCTATCCCTAACATAAAGGGCAACCCCTTCTCCCCTCCTGCTGTGCCTGTCTTTCCTAAAGAGCCTGTAACCTTCCAGTCATAGGAGCCACCCCACCATGTTTCTGTGATGCCTGTTATACCATACCCCTGTAGACTTGCACACATCCCTAATTCTCTTGTTTGTTCCCCATGCTACAGGCGTTCTTATAGAGACACCTGAGCCGAGCTCCAAATGTAGCCAGCTCATTGGCTGGAGCGGCTGGAATATCTCTGCATTGCTCCAAGCATTTATTATAGGTGCTGTCAACTGACGGGGAGTGCTAGGATGGAATGATGCCCCCCTCTCCCAGCACATCTAGTTTAAAGCTTTCTTGACCAACCTGGCAAGCCTCCTACCAAAACTGCTCTTCACCTTCTTTGTTACACCAGCTTCATCAGCCTCCAGTAGACCTGACCCACTAGCCCGGGTCCCATGTTCAAAATACCCAAACCCCTGACTATGGCACCACCCTTCTAACCATTTATTAACCTGGCCAATCCACCTAGCCCTTTTAACATCCTCCCCTTTATCCTGGAGAATTGACCAAAAGACAATCTGAGCTCCAGAGCCCATAACCACCCCTTCCAGTGCTCTGTAGTCCTTCTTTATGTTCTCTGGGCTACTGCTATCTATATCCCTAGCACCCACATGAACCACTAGAAGAGGGTAATAGTCAGTGGGGCTTACTAGAGCAGGCAGCCTCTCTGCAACATCCCTGGTCCGTGCCCCTGGTAGGCAACACAGCTCTCTTGAGGCTGGATCAGGCCGACAGATGGGTGCCTCTGTGCCTTTCAAAGCAGAGTCCCCCACTACTAAGACCCGCCGCTTTTTCCTGGCAGCACCTGTAGAGTTCATCTTTGCCGGTGCACCAGCTGGTTGTTCATGTGCTGTTCATTAGCCCCCTGCCGGACAGCAAAGCGGTTCCAGGTGGGAACATCAGATTTAGGAGGAAGCCCCTTGCTTTTAACTGTCCTTTTCCTCCTTTGTTGTTGTTGTTGTTCTTGCTGTTTCCCAGCTTTCTGGGTTAACGACCTCCTTCTTTCCTCCATGAGCTACAGGGGACACTTGAGGCCCCAGCACATTTTGAACCTGGAGTGAGCAGCCGAGCTTCCTCTCAGCTACCCTGACATCTTTTTAATCTATTGACACAGTCCCGCAGCTCAGCCTCTGCTGCAGCAGGACCTCCACCAGCTATCACCGAGTGCAGCCCTGCCCATTGCGCACCGTTCCCTCACCAGATCAGTGCAGGCACTCTCTGCACCCCGAGCTCTGCACTGCAACCTCCCCTCTCACCGGCTCTGTCTGAGTGCCTACGCTGGCCACTGCCGGAGCAGCCAGAGCAGAGCTCCCAGACCGAACCCTGCTCATACGGCGGCTGGTGCTCACCATCCCGCTCTCTCGCCCGCCTGTGCAAACTGCTTCCACCAGCTCTGTTTGCCGCTCTCCCTGGGCAGGTTTTTACCCCCTTAGGGCTGGTGCCGCTTCTCCTGGCTCCACCCGCTGTGAGTCCTTGTTCATGTCAGCTGCACTGCAGGCTCCTGGGCAAGTCCTGTCGAGCACTTGAGGCTCCCTCGGTGGCTCCTGAGGCTCTGAGGTGAGGCTCCTGGACGCTGATCTCCCTGTGCTCAGGTGTTAAAGGCGTCCTCTCTAGAGGTGCTTACCTCAACAGTGTTGACCTTCATGTTCAACTTTCTGAACATTTTGATATGAGTGCTGATTGACTGGTTGACCGGTGTTCTTATGGACAATGACACGAATCCTTTAAAATGAAACCTGGTAAGTGAGGAGTATGGCAGTGTAACAGAAACAAATTGAGTTTGCTGAGCAGTGTTTTACCACTCAATGGCTGATATTAAGGCTTGCTTTTAGTAATTGCCTATATCACTGATGAAGAGGTTAAACAGTATTGGTCCCAGTAAGGAGCCTGAACGACATGACTTATTAGTGGTTTCCACTTGGACATTTATCCATTGATCATAATTCTCTGGATGTGATCAGCCAGCCAGTTTCTTATCCATTGAACAGTCCATTTGTCCATTTGTCACCTCTGTACCTCTCCAATTTAGTGGCCTTGGATAAGTCAAAGTAAACAACATCTGTAAGTCTTCCTTTCTCTACTGATGCAGTTACCCCATTGCACAAGACTGCTAGGTTAGTTGCCCTAGTTGAAGCATTATTCACAGTCTCTAATTTTCTCCCTGTCCTCTATATCCTTCAGCATAACTTCCAGGAGGATCTGCTCCATGATCATACCAGGCATAGAAGGGAGGCAGACTGGTTGGTAATGCTCAGGGTCCTCTTTTCATATTTTTATTTTTTTATTTTTTTTTAAGCAGATGCGAAGTTTCCCTTTTTCCAGCCAGTGGGGCCTTGGTTTGAGTATCGACTGAAATACGATTGAGACCAGCTTCGCAACAACATCAGCCAATTAATTGGATTTTTGTTGATGCATCCATAAATTTCTCAGAAATCTTTTAGGAATGCAATTATTTGTTGAGCTTTACTAAAGTGCTTAATTTGGTTGAATTCACCAGGGGACCCAAAGCTGACATGTATCTTTGTAGGCACACAAAAAACCACTAATTGCATAACCCTGTTTTTCATAAGGTTAAAATGTACTACAAGAAGTTCATGGAGAAAATATGCACACAGTTTTCTCCAACCAAAGAAAAAAGTTGGCTTTTTGTTGCCCGTATTTTTCCCTTTTGTCTTTGAAGTAGGAACATGTATTCTTTTTTACATTTCCATCTTTCAGGAAAACTTTTTTATAGGTCAGTGTAATTTCACAAAGTTATTTCTTAACCCTCTGTGTAAAACTGCCAATANGCCCGTATTTTTCCCTTTTGTCTTTGAAGTAGGAACATGTATTCTTTTTTACATTTCCATCTTTCAGGAAAACTTTTTTTATAGGTCAGTGTAATTTCACAAAGTTATTTCTTAACCCTCTGTGTAAAACTGCCAATAAGAGAACTAAAATATCATTTGGCAGCTGTTTCTTTTCCTTTTCCCCAATGTAATCTAAATAAGTATGCTGGTATATACCTTACTTTGAAAGAACGAAAAACAACTTGCTTTTCTCTCATTTACTTTGAATTGGCTAATGCAGCAGAGTCTTAGGTTGTAGTTTCTGTTGCAAAAATATATATTCAAATAGATCCAAACTGTAAAGCAGAAGGTTACTAAAATGTGGTGGGCTAATATATTTATAAATTTTTTTAACTGGGTTCCTGCATCAGTGGAATTACATGTGTGCCTTTACTCTGTATTTGCATAATTCATGTTTCATCTCCATATGGATGTTCTTTACATAACTGGCATTCCACTATAGTCATTTAAAAGCATTTCTTCCCCTGTCTGTATCCCATTTCAGGATATAGATAGGGGAAATAAAAAGAACATAGTAATTTGTCCCTTAAAATATATTGAACTTCTATAGGATTTTTTCTATAGTCTGGTGTAATTGCCAGGTAAAAATAGTTTTTGTAGGTTTACTTCTTTGTGCTCTGCCCAGTGATGCTCTTTGGCATATCTGAACTTTAAAAGCTCATGCTTTCAAGAATGCACATTTGTGAATGCTTGCTTTCTTCATAAAGAAAATAATTGGCTTCTGATTCTTTGTGTTATCACTCAGCCACTGAGTTTTTGATTAGGTCCTGATAGAAAAAAATTACCATGACAAGGTGACAGCAGTTCCCTTGTGATTATCTCCTAAACCATCCTGTTGCTCTATGACATGTAGAATTTTGATGTGCTTTAAAGATGTCATTTTTTTCATCAGCTATTAAAAAGATGAACCTAATAGTCTTAAAATAATTCCTTTCCACAGAGAAATAATTAGCAACATTGTAATTCTTAAACCACATTTTTCTGAAAGGTTAGAAAGTGTCAAATCTGCTCACCTTTGTGTCTGTCGATGACAAGAAAAACAAAACTGTATAAGCAAGAGTTGAGAACTGGGTTTGGTATGTTTTCCATCACTTCTGTCTGCAGATTTGGTGGTACTTATTTAAATTCTGATAAGTGCATCTGTTCAGACTGAACATATTTGGGATGGTGCTGTTCTATTATATAATTGCTTCTTACTGAGGCAATGCGAAGTCACTTGGAAAGAATGAACCTGCTGAGAACTTGACTGGTGGGAAATTACATAGGAGCAACATTTTGTCTCTTGTTTCTTCTTTTAAAAATGTCCATGGGTGAGAGGCTGACCTTCTGTTGAATGTAGGTGTCAAGTACTATAGTGTCGCTTCTTACTGAGTGTTTTTCCTTTCTTTCATTTAGCATGCCTACCTAGAAGTAGGACACAGTTCATTGTTAGAAGTTCTTTGTTGAAAGATGCCTGCATTGAGGCAGAGCAGTCCCTGTGAGTGGTATGTCTGCCAAGAGCTTATAAGTGATATTCCAGTGATGGAAAGGTTGCTCTGATTCTGGTTTTATCTGGGCCTTGAGAAGATCTGTAGACATGTATTTTGCTAGTGAATTATTTATGGCTAGTATCAGTGCTAATCAGTTTCTGTTGTTCCTCCCTTTTCCCTATGCCTGCATGTCATACACTTTGCCTTTATTTTCCCAATAGTCACTGTGGTTCTGGTTCATGCCTCAACACTGAATGTTTGAATTTGATAAAGAGGAATATATCTCTCAATTCTGAAATTTTGGATGTTAAGATCTTGATTTTGGAGCTTTTATAACAATAATAAAAAAAATACAACCTGATTGCTTATAGTATATTTTTTCTTCATTACATAATATATGAGACATACAAATACCCATTAAGTAATAGTCATCTTGTCTGTTTATAACTTGTAGCTGGATTAGTATTTTAAAAAGGTGGTGACATAACGATGTTTTGCTATGTAAAAGCAAATTTTAAAATGTTTGATTTAATTTATATACTTTACCACATCTGTTTAACTCTATAAAATTTCATTACTGCCTTGGAAGAAATTAAGCAGCGAGAGGCTAATTTCCCTTTCAGAATTACTGGAATTATTACAATGTGTTTCTGAATCCTCAGGGCCATAGTCTTTACAAACACATCTCTAATTGTTTTCTCAATTGAAAGTGGTACTGGTACATGCCAAAGTCCAAAGCTTTATTTTTATTTCAGTATTTCATTTTAGCTAAAATATGGAATCCTGGAAAACAGTGCTATTTAATTTGCTGACACAGTCTAGAAATTCACCTCATTACTATGATAGCTATGTTATATTAGTCATCTGATGCTATTACATCAATCCTGGTATCATTGTTATACCTACTATTACTGTATGCTTCTATAGCTTCTCTGACAGCCAGTATTTTTTGTTCATAGATACTATACTGGAATTATCTTGTCCAGCCCTACTTCTTGTTGTTGTATTTCATAGTCTGCACTGAGTAATGGATAAATACCTTATATGTGAGCTGTAATAAGCTGTACATTAACAATTACTTTCTGTTTTGACAAGGGTGTTCAGTTAGCTTCATGGAATGCAAAAACTGTGCAAAAATAATGTCATGATTGTCAATATATGTAGTCAGTTTCTACTTTTTACTTATCATGGCTAAGTTCTTCTGTAACCAGTTTGTGCCCTCAGTGACAGATCGAAGGCCATATTTAAATTCTCTTCTGTAATTTTTTCCTGTCTCCATTTTCACCTCTCAGAATTTCTGTGTTTATTTTTAGTTGCACTATATATGCTCATGAAGCTTTTGCAAAGCTCTGAAAACAATGCAGATCTTTGCAATAAAGCTCTCCTGGTGCTGAAACCCCTCTCAGTCTATGGGCTTGTGAATTCTCCTGAGGCTTTATTTGGAAAGTTAAAGGCCATGCCAGAGTTTATTTGCCATCTTATTTCAAGCTCTCCTTCTGTACAATATATTCTGAACATTTTAAATACAGCAGAGTAATGCCCATGAGTGAGGATTTAATGTTTTTAAAGTGCACTCTCACACTTTTATATATGACAAAAAGTCAGCAGCAACATTTACCTTTCCTTTTGACTAGTTTTTCGTAGAAGAAAAGTTTACTTCAGGCTAAATTTGTATTTGGAACTTGCTTTCCATTAACTTTGCTTAATGTTGATGAATAAATATTGACTCATCCTTCCCATTAGTTAAGGAACCAGTGGATGAAATAAAGAATGGTTGTTCAAATAGGAATACCTGACAATGCTGCCTCACAGTTGTAGGAGTAGAGCTTTAGAGTAAACATGAGAAAAAAAATGCAAAACAAATTCCAGCAAACAATTGTATTAGAAGAAAACTGGAATGGCAAAAGGTTAGCCCTTAAAATATATGTGAGTGCAGTATATTTTTAAATAAAAGAGTAGTAATTTATTGCAGTGTCAAAAGATAGAAGATTAAATTAGTACACAGACTCTTGCATTGCAACTGTTATTCCTGGATGTCAGTAGAAAGCTTATAGAAGCAAAGAAGGAAAAGTTAAACAAATGTAAGCCTAATCGCAAAAAATGGACTGAATATTAGAGAAATTTCATAACAAATGTCAAGTGACAAAATTAATAACACAACAAGCTTTTCCAGTTAAGCAGGTTGTTAGCCATAATAAGGGAAAAGGATGTGGTTTTAACATGAATGTTTTTGTGGAAAAGCATAAAAAGCTTACCATTTAAAAAACATATAGAGCTGGTATTTTAAAACAGGAGGCTGGTGGATACCAACACGAGTCCCTTGATTTTTCATTGCATGTTTCCATGCAGGGTTGGTTAAGGAATGCTGATTGTGCTCTTTCCAGTGATTTGGCTTTCCTTCATGAGATTATGGGTTATTTGGACTTGAGTTTTACTGTCACAGAAGCCAAAGAATATAATTTTTCAATGGTTTTCCTTCAGTGGACTTAACAAGCTTTTCATCCTGTTATTTTATTTGCTCTTAGTCATAATGTATAGTTCAAACCAACACAAAATTGTGGCATAGCAAGTCACAATAATTTTACTTTATGACTGAATTTTGCAGTGTTTTAGAAAATGTTTTGCATGAAACAAAAGGACTTATACAAGAAGGGGTAGCCACTGTTATCCACCAGCCTTCTCTTTCCAAATACATGCTTTGTCTCTCAGGGTTGTTCCACTTGGCACATGACTTATTTATTTTGTAAGTCAGACAACAAACCCCAAGTCATGAAGAAATTCAGGGAGAAGAGCACTAATTAAAGACAAATACCTAGGAAGTCAGGATTTTCTGTAGAGAAGAGATATCATTGAAAAGATCATATTGAACTGCATGGCAGATGGGCAGGAAGCTTACCTAAGCAAACCATTTTCCATGTTCATACTGCATGAGCAAAAAAAGGAAGCCAAGAGAAGATTTCAGTGGCAGTTCAAGAGAATTCCCTTTATAGCAACTGATGTAATTTAAATTTTCCCCACTACTTAGAAGCCCAACATCACTTAAGAAGAATAGCAATTGCATCTTCTCTACACAGACAGGAAATACATTTCCTGTTGTATAACATTAAATAAAAAATATGTAATATAAAAGATTAAAAAATGTGCAGTTTGTGAAGTTTGGGCTTTACCTACCAGTTTAGTAAAGAGCTGTTCTATTTTCAAGGTGCTTCCAGATTATTTCACAAACAGTTATGTACTCACATGCTCCAGGGATGCCACTCAAGCTCCAAGTGCTGATGTTCTGGTGATTAGACATGTCAAAGGAATGACCATGTAGCCAATTTTTCTCATAGTTTATTAGTATTTCTTGTGTACATAAATTTAGAATTCAAATTCTGGTTTAGGCACATGGACTAGTTTTCAATCCTGATGAGTTCACATGTGTTGATCTTAAATTCACTGTGTATTAAGCAGGCTTAAAAATCAGCCAGAACTTATATATTTACAAAAGAAAAGAAAAGTTAATTTATGGCAATTTTTAATTAATATCATTGCATTAATTCTCTTATTTTACCACTTATTTTATTTTATTTTTTTTTTTTTAATAATCTGATTGCCATTTCTGTTTCCTTTAGTTTTACTATACTGTGCTGGTTTTGGCTCCATAGAGTTGATTTTCTTCATAGTAGGTGGTATGGTCTATGTACTGGAAACTGCTGATAATTCAGGGATGGCTTTGTTACTGCTAAGAAGTTCTTACACAGAGCCAAGGCCTTTTCTGCCTTTCACTGCACCCCATCAATGAGGAGGATGGGGGTGAACAAGAAGTTAGGTGGGACATAGCCAGGACAGCTGACTCAACTGACCCAAAGGATATCCCACACCATGTGGTGTCATGCTCAGCATAGAAAGCTGGGGAAATAAGAAGGAAGGGGTGGTGGTGGTGGTGGTGGTGGTGGTGGTGATGGTGTTGTGATGTGCTGATGAAGTGGGATGGAGTGATGATGTTTGTCTTCCAGTACGCATTACCAGTGATGAATTTCTGCTTTCCTGGAGATGGCTGAACACCTGCCTGAATATATCTATAATGGAAGTGATAAGTGAAAAAATGAAATACTTAAACTGCATAATCAGATATTTAAGGTCTAGATTTGCTCATGTAATCTTTTTGAATTTTCAGCAGAAAATTAATTCAGCAAAATATATGTTAGTGTAGTAGCATAAAAATAAAAATTTGAAACAAAAAAGCAATGCTATTTTTAAAGAAAGATGTTAAAATACAACCTCTAGAATCAGATTCATTGACAGTAATAATCCCTGGACTATATGCATTGTGCCATTTCTGCAATCTTTTCTTGAAGAAGGGTAAATCTTTGGAAATGTTTGAGGTAAATTCAGAAGAGCAAGGCAAGTGAAGAAACCTCCCCAAAAGTTTTGAGAGCCTTATTTTTGTTTATAAAAATATTTCTGAGTATTCCATACTTCTTTCTGCTTTTCCAGCTTTCACCATACTACTGCCCTCTTAAAAACTTCAGGGCAAAAGTCATTATTCAAAAAATAATGGGATTTTTTTAATTAACTCCCAAGGCATTTGAAAAAACAAATGTTCCATCTGCCAGTAATACTAGCAGCAAAGGACTACTTCTGGAAGGCTGAGAAATGTAGCTGGACCAAAACTTAAATGTTCTGAGCTCTAAGAAAAACAGGATAATTTCATATGTCTTTGTTTCTAAACAAAAGGCTGGGGAAGAGGTAAAGCACAAGGAAACTCAACAAAATTCTAGACTAGGTATGTTGAATATGGTCCATAAAGTATGTATGCCTGTAGTTCCCAAGGGAAACATGAGAATATGTGCAAATTCCCTTTGTTCATCTCCAGAGCAAACTGCTTTGTGTGCCTGATGTTAGTTTCTTGCTGTGAAGCATATGGTTTTTGAACTCCTTCCTTTAAAAAAATAAAAAAAAAATTATAATAACATCTTAGTTTATATCCCAAGTTCTATGTTATCATCCTTCATGCAAACTTGGGCTGCTTCATGTTATGGTAGGTGACTACATTATCATGACCTAGCAAAGTTGTTTATGATTTATTTATTTTTTTTAATAATTTCTAAAAATTGTCTTATTGTATGAACATGGCTTTATAAGGCAGCATGAAAAACCCATTATAAGATGCCTTTTAAAATAGCTGGCAAAATTTGGCAGAGTATTACTTTTTCTTCTAACAGTTCATTACCTATTCTCTGTGGGTGACAAAACTAAAAGTAAATGAAAGTTAAAACAACTTTTTTTGCATGCTATTTCACAAAAGCTTTTTTAAAAACTGATTGTAATGGATTCAACCTTAAAATTATGTCAGAAAAAATTAAGAAATTTGGCTTAATGAATTACTCATACCAAAATAAAATAAAGAAAAAAAAATAGAACTCATTAATTACTTACAAAGGCAAGCTTACAATCAGTAAATTGCCTGTAATGCATACAGAAGCATTTTCTCCAAGTCTGTGATACACTGACATCATGATTTTTTGTTTTGTGGTGTTTGTATTATTTTCTTTTTTTTTTTTTTTTTTTAATGAGGGCT